>ML789586.1:225750-237749 GCA_009831015.1 Picea engelmannii
AGCACTGAGAAGTTCTCTTGGTGTAGAGGATCCATGGGCATTGTTGCCCTGGATTGTTGACTATGTAACCCTGTAACCCCCTGTGTGCAAAGAAAACAACAAGTGGGAGAATGTTGGGTATGTGTTATATTCTTTGTACGAGTGGTAGTGCCCGAGCGTCTGCGCCGGGCGTGCAGGGGGGTGGAGCCCTCCACCCGAGGGTTTGGGGGAAGCGCCCTCGAGTTTTTTTTTTTCGGGACGACATATTTCCGGGACCACATGATATTTAGGTGGTTTTTCGGCACATGGTTTTTGCCGATGGTTTTCTATTTCCAGTTAAGGAATTAGGGTTTTGGACTAATCCAGGTCATTGGGTTAGGGTTTTGGATGCCGCTGGCTCCTATATGTATATTGTATTGTAAACAATGTAACACAATGTATGAATATAATATATGCTGGTTTTCCCGGTTTGGGTTTCCAGGTGAAAAATCTCTGTGTAATGTTTGTATTTTACATTGTATCTTTTCTGTTCTTTTCTGAATATCAGTTTGCAGTAGATATAGTACAAGTTTATAATTTACATTTTATATCTGTGAGTATGTTGAGTTAAGTCTGGTTATCTAGGCTAAGTGAAAGGAGTGTGCAATAGAGAGAGGAAACTTCGTGAGGCAACACAAGGAGTGCATGTCTGAACTCAGTGGAGTCAGAAGAGAGACTGCCAGGAGGGTATACCAGATTAATTCATAGACTCAGGTAGAAATTTCAAGGTGGTTAAGTACCTTGGAAAGAAGGACTGTGTGAGAGGAGGCACAGTTCAGAGTTACTGAACACTCTGAAACACTCTTCCAGGAGGGCATCAAGTTGGTGAGAATACATGCACGATCAATACATTTGGAATTATTGGAACTCTTAAGAAAATCCCAAAATTACTGAACATTCTGAGGGAGGAAGGCTTTGCAAGAGTGCATCGACAAAGGAAAGGAGATGCCTTAAACCCTTCAGGAAGGAAAAGGGAGAGGTCGTCGAACATATTTGTCGAGTGAAAAGAGTGTGCCAAGGGTGTTGTAACTCCATATTACAATCTCAGGGGGAAGAGCAAGGAATTTCCAGGAGGACATGAGGAAGTTCACAAAGGAATGGTGAACTCTGAAGGTTTTCGAGACGAGAAAAATCGCAGAAGAGTCTTCTTAGAACTTTACAAAGAGTGCAGAAGAAGTTCGAGAGCAGTCTAAGTCAGGAAAGGAGAATTTGCGCTAAGTGTGCAAAGGATTTGGGAACCTACCGAAGTCTTGAAGACAGTGATAATCACTCGTCAAGGAGGAGACATGTGTCAGAAGATCGAGAGGTTCGAAAGGAGGAACTTCAAAATCTCTGCCAGGGGCAGATGAAGGTCTTTGCGAAGTCAAGAGACGTGAAGTAATTCTGAACCGTTGGATCTAGAGGGCACGTGGCATAGATCCAGACAGTTCAGGATAAGCTGAAGGAAGAATACCTGAGGAACTAGGATAAGGGAGGACTCGCGAATTCTGAACTCTCAAATTGATCACAATCGTTGATCTCGAGAGGAACATGGACCATAGATTTGGTCCCAAAGTATTCGTCGATTCAGAAATGGGGAGAAGGAGTAAGCCACTCGCGAGAGTTATGAAGTGCGGGGTCGCGAAGGGAGCTGGCCCATAGTCGAAGTCCGTGGTCACATCAAGGAGGGAGCCTAGCATAGAAAGCAAATGCTGTCGACGTTAAAATTTGAGAGCTCTAAGGAAAGGGTCTGTGGAAGCCACATAACCTGCGCCAGAAAAAGGAAGGACCTATGATAGGATTTTTAGGTTCCAAGAGGAATCTAAGGAGTCACTCCGACTCAGACATCAAACTATCCTAGACCAGGAGGTCACCTAACCCCGAAGGAGGGGTGGTGTCTGTGCCATAAGGCAAGATGGATAACTTGAGGGACTGTATAACAGAGAAGGGGATGCCTGAGCCTGGGCCTAGAGGGTGACTGATCACAAGGAAGAGGAGACTTCGATTGTTCTTGTAGTCTGTCGATTACAATCATGCACACAATGGGCGTGTCAAGGAAAAAGAATGAGCCAAGCACATTTGACAGCCACACGAATGCAAATCCATGAGCCTGCACAGATAAGTATTATGTTGAATGCAAATTTTCCTCTTGAATTATGGACAACAATAGAATGTTGTTGCATTAAAGTGTCTACCCTAGTGGTTATTGGAGTTTTAACCCTGTTACAGGGTTGATCGAGGTGTTACACTGCTGGTCATTAGAGAGTTTTGACCCTGTTGCAGGGTTAATGGTGGAAAGTGGAAGCTTATTTAAGGGTGTACAATAGTGGTTATTTGAGAGTTTTGACCCTGTTACAGGGTTGATATTGAATGTTCAACCCTTTTCCAAGATTTAGGTATTTGGAAAGTGTAGGCTTATTTAAGGGTGTAAGTAGGTGGAGGGGAAGAACTAGAATTTGTTTGAGCGAGAAATTAAAAAGTCATGCCAATGGAGAACTAATGCGCACAAAAAAATGTGGTGATTGTTGTTATGACCTTGTCGGCCATGGGGCATGACTTACTGGTTCTATACAATTTTTGACGTTCTTTACAATTATCAAATCAAGAAAATATGCGCACCTTCCGATGCTAGATAGAACTCAACTAGACTAGCATACTCCCTAAGCGCACAAATGAGAATGCCAAAGTAATTTGAGGGAAGTTTTCATAATAATGTAGTTAATTGGAATCATAAAGATATTGCAATTAAAATGATCTTATTTGAAGTTGGTTCACTATTTTAATGATGAGTTCTTACAATAACTCTTAAATTGGTGAAAATATTAGAGGTTTTGAAAAGAGAAAGTGTAAATCCTCATATGCTCAATAACTTGGTATATATTCTAGGTTAAATTCTTT
Source organism: Picea engelmannii (assembly GCA_009831015.1). Lineage (NCBI taxonomy): Eukaryota > Viridiplantae > Streptophyta > Pinopsida > Pinales > Pinaceae > Picea > Picea engelmannii. Next base: position 228,646 of record ML789586.1, read on the forward strand.
AACTAAACGCATGATCTTTAAACTGTGATTTTAGTTTAAATATGATAATGAAGATGTAGATGATGGAATTTAAAATAATATGTTTTGGTCTAATTACCATATTTTTTATTAACTAAAAAATATATAAACATGAAATTCCAACCCAATATAGGTTTTTATATTTTTTATTATTTTAATACTTTTTAAATGGACACTATCCTTTGATCGGAAAAAAATCATAATGCTTCAATTTTTTTAAGAAATATGTTTCAAAATAAACATCTACAAAAGATATTTTGATTGTCAATTGGGTTTACCTCCGGTGGTGATTGGAAGGAATGCTTTTTATCCTTCATATCTAGGTTCAATGATTAAGAGGAATGATTGTTATCCTCTATACCTAGGTTCAATTCATGCAAGTGACATGTTGAGCTCTTGATGAATATATCATTGTAGTGGCTTGGAGTCTTGTTATTGACCAGGCTTTGTAACAAATAGTGATTATTTTCCACCTCTTTGTACAATTTTGACACCTTGCTAAACATGTTTTTTTTTAGAAGTTTGAATATGGATCACATTTATAAGAACATGAAATTTTGATTAATAAATTGCACCATACATGTCCAATTATTATTTTTAAATACTTTATGATTATATTAATTTTTTTTTTTATATTGAAATTTCAATTAATCATATTAAAACTTAAAATATAAATTATAATATTTTTATGTTTTATTTTTTTAAATATATTTGAAGCTTTTATAGATTTAGATAAATATTATTTTTAAAATATATTGAATAAATTTGAATATAAATTATATTTATAAAAATTATTAATTTATATTTTTCAATCATACACATTTATTTATTTATCTAAATACTATATGATGATGATGATGATGATGATGATGATTAATGTTCACTAAGACATATTTGGTCTATAAGACCTTAAGAGGGTAAGTGATTACTTGCGAATCTTTAGAATTTTGTTTCTATGCTCGAAAAACATTAAGAGAAGCTTTCCAAGATCACCATACTTTTGTTGAGTTAAGAGGTTAGGAAGGTTGGTAATGTGACAAATATTTTTAAAATGAGATCTAATATGGGTATAGGTTGGACAATCTAAGAGAATGTGCTTTTCATCTTCAACCTTCTTAGTGTCACACAGGTGACACACTCTTTCATCCCATGGTGTTTTAGGAATTGACCAACGCCCAGTTTCACTATGGAGCTCGTGAGAATTTGTTCTTATCTTAGCAATGCTTATTTTTTCTTTACACTTGGAAAAACATAATGATAATTTTGATCTTCTAGATTATGGTTGATTGCATCCTTATATTATCTTAATTTTCTATTTTCCTCTAACTCTTTATCACACCACATTTTCTCCTTAAATTTTGATTTGACGATTTTTTTAATAGTATCTTTATTCTGCAAAATGGTGTCTTCCATGATTCCCCAATAGTTTAGCCAAGACTGGGCATCTTTGTGCCATCCTCACTTGAGTCGATGGTGGTTATGACTCCATTTTGAAGCAATTTTAGGAAGCCTCTTGTCTTCCATGTTGTTTAACTTGTTCTTATACATTAGGAGATACTTGTTTCTAAGAGAAGGATGAAATAAAGTGTATTTTCTTTAATTTTGAGATAATAAGTTATAAAATTCTTTTGTATTTTCTATATAACTATTTTAATATAGTTATATTAAAATATTAAATAAATTTATCATTTAAATATTTAAATTTTTTGTTAAACTTTATGGAAGTGTATAAGTAGTTCTATGCATGTTTTTCTTTTTAGAAGTTTGAATATGAATCACATTTATAAGTACAAGAAATGTTTTTTTTTGTTTGTTAATTGGTCTGGACCTTCTTGGCATCGAGATTAACCTTTGGCTTGAGAAATCGCGACTCAAGGGCATCTAAGCCGTCAAAATCACTCGGGGATTGCACCCGGCCTGAGCCACACCAACCCTTAACATGGTTGGATTTTTTGTCCCCACAGGTTTCGAACCGGTGACTTTTCAACATGGAGTGGCTTAACAACACACTCCATCACCGACTGTCCTACACCTCGGGGACATAAGTACAAGAAATGTTGATTAATAAATCCGTGAATAATTATTATTTCTAACTACTTTATAATTATATTAAAATAATTTTTTCCAATATTAAAATTTCAATTAATCATATTAAAATCTAAAATCTAAAATATATATTTTTTATATTTTATTTTTTTAAATATATATATATATATTTTTTTATAGATTTAGATAAATTAATAAATTTGAATTAAATTATATTTCAAAAATTATTGATTTGTTGATGATGATTAACTTCCAATAACTCAATCAAACACATTTAATTATTTATCTAAATACTTTATAATTATATTAAAATATTAAATAAATTTATTATTTAAATAATTGGAATTTTTTTTCAAACTTTGTCTATGTATAAGTAGTTCTATGTCAAGCTTACAAGTATGCCAAAAATACCCAAGATGAGGATGATTATGATGGTTATGCACAGGGAATAAAGGACGGTTGATGAACCATGTAGAAAACAGATACAACCAAAGATTGTAGAAGATTGAAGATGGAAACGAGACTATATAAGATTGAAGATGATGATGGCCTAATGAGATCACTAGTATTGATTAGTGAGGGTCTATGATGAAATAACTTCTACTTGTGAACATAAATAATTCATAAAATAAATGATGGCTTTGTAATGAGGTAGACTAATTCTAGAATCCTACCTGATACTTGTGATCATAAATAATTCATAAATTAAATGATGGCTTTGTAATGAGGTAGACTAATTCTAGAAGTCTACGTGAATGTGAGAGATGAGGGAAACTGAGAGGAGTTAGGGATGCAGATCTATTCAGAGATTCATGGAGATGAGTTGAGAGATTCATGGTTATATTGTGGAGGAAGTTGTGGAGATAGTTTGAACCAACCATCTAATTATGTAATAATTGTTATGGTCACCGTGATCATTTGTACACTAAATGGATATACATGAATGGTTTGATTATTTCACCTTCAGAAGTATGGGAGCATATTTCACAATGTTCCTTGCTTTGTTTAAAGTAGGGTGTAATGTTATGTTTATTCTTTTGCGGCTCTGATGTTATCGTTTGGTATCAGAGTGATATGGTTGATGACTATATATTGAGAGGTTGAGAGCGAGTCACAACTGATGTGTTTGACAGAAGATGAAAATCCTTTGTTGTTGGCGTATATAACATCTCAAATAATCTGATGAGGATGACAAGTGATGATGTTGGTGCAATTATATGCATAATATATTACCAAACATAAATTATCAACCGATATTCGTAATCAGTAGAGTTGATGCACTATATGTGTCGATAACAGATAGGTTCCTATGTCTGTTTAGTATAGCTTAGATAAGAAAACCATTTAGAAACCAACACACTTTTAAAAATAACAATCTTCATACAACTCGAAAGCTGGAAAACAAAATTCATAAACAAGAAAAATCTCTTGCTCAGATGATGGACATGTTCATTGATGGCTCATGAAAAGAAAAAGATGAACTTTGATTCTATCTCCTGGAGCAACTAAACTAACAAGTGGGATGCTCCATTAAAGCTCATGTATGGTGAAATATGGAGATCCAACTGTTCCTGCATTACCACACTTTGCAACAAATTCGAATAGTGAAATAAAACAAAATAATATGAAATCAAAATAACAAATACATGAAATGAAAATCTACACTAACAATTTACAATGAGCTTACCAAGCTGGATCGTTGGCCCTTGCCGATGCCAACATGGAAGCTTTTAGATCACTAGATGTTAACTTCTAAGAGAGACAAAATATTGAATTCAATCTTTCATTAATATCCAACAAGTAGGTTTACAAAAATAGTCTTTTCGTGAATCAAATCTACATCATAACAATTCTCTTCAAGAACCTATCTTACATCATAATAATTCTTCGCCCTCATGAAGAGAGGGCACTCTTTTTTATACATGAGAGCTTTGAAAAGAAGATAAACATTTCATAATTACAGATCCACTTTTCTCTCAACCAATTTCCCATTATTACAAAATATAATCCCTTCAAATACTCACACATATCTCTCATATATCTTGAATAAGATATGTTTATCTATATCTCCATGATCTTCTCCTTGGAATAGGCTTGAATTATCTCCTCAAATCTTGAAATGGTGGAGGAAGTATTCGAGAAGTCTTTTGAATTAATCCTTCGCATATTCCTACACATGATAAAACTCACACATTTTTGAGATATATATGAAAGCATGTCAATTTTCTAATATTTAATCACAAATTCCCTTTTAATACTAAAATAAATGATTTGGAAAATAATAAGGTTAAACCCATATTTGATTATGAAAATGGTATCATGAAAGGTTAATGGGGCGATGAAATGTGAAGAATGATGAAGGGAAAGGTGGATGGAAATACGACATTTCTGAGTCCCAACATACCCTCCAACTGAACTTGTTGCATGTTCGCATGCAACTGTGCATGGATCTTCTCTAGAAATTTTGGCATCTGAATTTTGGCTGAGTGATGATAATGAATATTTCCAGGATGGGATTTACATGAGTAACAACTGACATTTTCTTATGGTTGGTTCTTGTGTGACAACCATGAATATAGAGAATGTTGGTTCTTGTGTAAACAACATTCATTTCGTTATTTGTTCTCTTGCTGTTATGATAATAAAATGTTGGTTCTTATGTAAACAACATTCATTTCATTATTTGTTCTCTCACTGTTATGATAATCATTTACCCATATACTTGTTGGAAAAAATAAGCTATCAATGTGCATAAGGAAACATCACTAAGTATAAGAAAGCCCTTTTGCATATTTTTGAATCATGCCAATATGTATATCAATGCTTATGAAGCAAAGTGCAATAGAGTATCGTTGGAAGAAAAAAAATGTTGGTAAATGGTAAATGAGATGAAAAATGGAACGGTGGTGGAAAAATGGAGTGATGATAGCGAATATAGTTCCCCTACACCCTAACTGAACTTGTTGCATGTTCGCATGAAACTGTGCATGGGTCATAGAAGTGAAAAGGAAAGGGAGCATGGTGAGGGAATTTTCCAAATTCATTCACTCTAGCATGTAAGGAATTGCATGATTAAATAATAGAAAACAACATACCTCCACTTACCCAAAAATAGATGAACTGTGCAATAGGAATGTGGCTGTTGCTGCTGCTGGAGCATGGAAGATGTCACTGTTGTAGGATCGTGTGAAAGGTGACTATTGTTGTAGCTGCGACTGTTGTCACTGCTGGATCAAAGAATGTGAAGTGGAGGAATCTGAACTGCTGATGATGAATCATGGAAAAGAGGAAGTATGAAAGTGGAACTATGGTACTCTCATATGGCTGGAAAAATATTGTTGCAACTGCTGATGGAGTCATGGAAAAGTGTATAGTCTTCACCCGCTGCTAAACCCGATGGTACAATTCTAGTCATGCGAATGAATGTGTCGATGTCGAGCATGAAAAAAATTCATTGGATTACTAGCCATTCATGAATGTCATTAACCAATGTGAGGCAACTCATCATTGATGTCAATGAGTGCCAAGGTACCTGAGTACATCTTGAGAAGTGCGAATGAATGAGCTGATGTCGAGCCACTTGCAAGATCTGTCGATCAAGGGACATTGATGTATTCCCATGATTGTCAGCGAGAGAACTTGCCATTAAGGCATGCAAGCCTCCAGGTACTCAAAATGGACTCTAGTCTATATCTCAAATAAGGTGTTGAGGTCGATGGGGCAAAACTTGTTGAAAGGTGGGCCTTAAGGAATCCCACATCATTCAACGCGAGTTTTGATAAAAAGAGTGGTAGGACTATAAATGAAAAGATATCAGTAGCAACAGTGTGTATGGCAAGGCAATGTAGTCATGGAAAGGGAGCTGGATAGTTTTATTGACAAGGAAAACTGGACTGAAAAAGATAAAGAGATGTATACGACTCAAAAAGATAGGCGTGTGCGAAGTCGTGAAGGATAAGGCGATGGAGAGTGGACTTCAAGACATGGATGACTAATGTGCGTTTGAAGGAGAAATGGGGGAAAACATTCATGACGCAAAATGGTTGTATGGATGGGTTTTGTGTAACAACAATCGTCATGATGTGTATAATGAGAGTCAACTCCTTCAAGCTTGCAACAAGCATGTTTTTTAGAAAATTTTTGCAATTCTTGAAAATCATTGTGGCATGGAATGCGAGCGTCTTCATTCTTGCAATCAAACTTAGTACTAATCCTGCAATCAAACTTGTGAGATCATCGTAAAACAAAAAATGAGAGATTTAGTACGAATGCGGCAAATTAAAGAGATACAAAAAAAGTGTGTTTTACCTGTTGTCGTTGTGCGCTTATTCCATTGTTTGATTGCTGCTTGGAGTGACTTAAGAAAAACAAATTAATGTTAAGCACATTGTTTTCAGGAATTAGAGAATGTCCATTTGCAATTTTATTTGTTTTTGCTGTTTTGATTTTTATAATTTGTTTTCAATTTTTTATAGTAATTTTTTTTATATTATTATTATTTTTAATTGTTTTGTTTCTATTTATTTTTTATTTTTAGTTTTTTAGTTTTCATTACTTGTTTTATTTTTATTTTTATATATGTATTTTTTTTATTTTTTATTTTTTTCTTTCACTATGCTTAATTATTAGGTTATACCACAAACTAAATTATGAAACCTACACCCACCACGGTCCTACTAATTGGATTGTTTTTGATCGAGCTACTAAAATCAAACAATAAGACTCGAGAAACTAATTCTATTGATGGGAATATTCAGTCAAATATATTGGGTGTATAAAACTGATTACTCAAGTTGGTTTGTGAAGTTTCATAGGGAAAAAGAAATCCAACAGTTCATTATTATGGCGGGAGTATTTACTGCAATAATCAAAACTTTCTTCACCACACATATGAGCAAAACATGCTGCTAGATTGATGGCCACGATTGAGGTGATCTTGATGTTTTCGTATATCTGGATTCTGAGATTTAAATGTGTGGAGAATTTTAGAATAGACCATATATCGATTAGTTACAATGCAAGCACAACCTCTTGTGTTCTAATTCATGGCAGAATCTTCCCCGCAGACCTTTTACTCCTTTGACTTCAGACATGTGCCTCGATTATTGTCATGCGTGTCTCTCTTCTCATACGCAACATATGCTCCACGCTTTTTTTTATCATTGAGATTAATTCCAACCATAGCTTCCCCTTAATTGACTAATCTAGGATTTCTGCTAAGGTCGAGTACCACTAATTTTTATTTTTAAGTCACTCATCGAGATGGTTATTTCGCTTATGAATGAATGCGAGGATCTTGTCTTCAAATGTCAGTCTATTCAAGAGTTGAATAGACTTCCCTGATGATTTAGGCACCTTTAGTCATCGATCAATAGATATTGTGGATTGCATTGTTCCAGTTGGAGATATTGTAGATATCTCTTCTGTTGTCAACTTAGATTTGTGACAATGGCCAGCCTGGATGGAGGAAGGGCCTAACACTAGTAATTCTAACTCTGCTGCTCTTACTAAAGTATCAATGCCTTATTGTATGGAGAGAAGACCTTGTTCAGCAGTAGTAAGACAGTTAGTTCAACAACTACATCACCAGGTCGTGCGTGGGAACAACTGGTCGGATAGACTCTCAACAACCATAACTCATAAGATATGGCGGGTAAAACTTGGATTTAAGAGGACTCGTAGCACCCTTTGCTTCCTGTGGGATGGCATGACACAAATTATCATTTCCCCATCCCCCTGGTGCAATTCGAATTTTGGAATCAAAGAGTGATTTGCGGCTTCGAATGGGATGGCGAAAAGAGGCGGACAGATGTGATTTCGTTGGATTAGGATCCCAAATATCTCTCGTGATGGTTGCATGAAAAGATAGAACAATTAGAACCACTTCTAAATGTGTGTATGCCCGATATCTCCATGCTGCCTACCGTTTTGGTTTGTTTCACATTAAACTCACAGGATTAAATATTGACCTCTACCGCAGATAATAGGAATGGGATGTCAATACCACGACTTGCTACCTCAGTTGCTAACAGAACCAAAACCTTCCTAGATTTGAAACGCTGAAGAGCAACAAGTCTCGAAGGTTGCAATTTGAGAGAATGCAACGGCAATTTCATCCAACAATAGGCTAAGCAGATGGAAATTTCTGCAGGTGGGTGAGTTCGTGGTCCTAACTCCTCAAAGACGAGGCAGACGGGCTTCAACTTTACTGTTGTGAGCAAAACCCTCACCTGTAGTCAGGCACTTACATACCGCCAACCAATCATTTTGGAGAAAGCAACTTTGACTTCCTTGACACCTTCTGTTGTTATCATGGACGTTACATCCAGAAGCCCGACGACCATCAAAACCTTGGCCATGGCCATTATCAATCTTTGGTTACAAGATACGTTGTCAACTAAGACAGTTCAATGTGATACAAATAATTTAGGTTTCTGGCACAATTGAATTTTGTTGCTGAATGCTGAAGTGATATTCATTTATGTAATTGAGTGGATAAACCCAAAACTTATCTCTCCAAATTGTGAAAGCGTTATTCTTTGTGTTCTTAATAATTGTAGTGGGTCCACAAATTGTGAATCACGTCTGTTGGTTGGCTCTTCTAACAATCAGTTTCCTCTATTTATGAATTGTCGAGCTCCTTTTCGATCTCATTGACCCTTTCTCCAACGCCAACTTTCAATTTTCTGCGACCTGTTTACTTGTAAATGCAAACGTAGTGAATTGCCAGGATATCGCCTCTGCAATCTAGTCTATTTCCTTTGATTAGCAATTTCATGTGTATGAAGATCTTGTAATGTCTTCGTGATTTGGCGATCTTCTTTATTTGCCAAACTGGAGCTATCATTTACCGGCTATCATCCACATCCTCTTTACCATTAAATTTAATTGGACTTGTATCATTTAATTATTTCAATTTACGTTCCTTGATCGTGGGTCATAAATCTTTGTGTGAATGACAAAGCATGGTTTGATCACATAGTTGGATCCCCATAAAAAACATTTTTAAATGTTTTATTCCTATTAAAGTCAAAACACAA
>ML789586.1:252459-263818 GCA_009831015.1 Picea engelmannii
AAAGGGGCAGGGTATGTAACACCCTTGTTACTTTCGTCAATTTGATGGTCGTGAATGACCATGGGTCTTCCGATAGGATCTCATCCGTTGATTCGTTACTTATCCCTACGCTGCTACTTCGGAATTTTAAGAGGTTCATTCCTCCTCCTACAGGGCTATTAAGACTTGCATATTCAAGTCCTTTTTCCAAGTTCTTGGTAAACCTTTCCAAGGAGGGAATCTCTGCGAAGAGATCTATTTTGGGGCTTTCCTGGAGATAGACAAAGGGAAAACAAACTCCCGAGGATGGACTGGGAGTCTGACTTGATTCAACTCATGCATAATTAAATTCATTTATCAACATAAGCCATGCGTGGTCTTTCTATTATAAGCATATATCTAACATTTCTTATCAAAACACTGCACAAACATTCTTATACTGTAATCATTCACAATTTCACAGTTTATGAGCATATATGTCAGCATATGAATTTCAAGATGAAATATGAAAAACACTTATCAGAACGAACATCAGAAGTGGGTGTGACTGCTGAGAGGGGTGCTCGTTTCCACCCAACCGTAGGCGTAGCGACTCCCAGTGGATTTACCACTAGCCACCCTTGAGCTGAGACCACGATGTTGTGAGACTACATCTCTCTGTCTGTCAGTGACCAGGAGCGAAGGTTGCAATCCTTCTTCTCTGCTATCACTCACTCTGCGTAATGCTAGATTTTCCCTCGCGTCTTCCGTCTCCAATCGCTTCTTCCACAGGCCTTATCCTCTTGTGAGGTTGCATGTGGCGCGATTACCCTCGCGCTGATCAGGCTTGACAGCTCTACAGATAGGTGGTTCACCTCCCCATCCCTCATTAAGCCATCAACCTGCTAGCCTGCAAGGCATTAAATTCAGGGCCAGCGAGCCGCTTTTGGCTCTCCGGGCCAGTGGAGTCCAAATACGATATTAATTCTCGGTGGAAGTTAATGCCACCTTTCCAGGTTCCCTCCACCGCCATCGTGGTCTCTTTTTCTGCACATCCCCTCTCAACAGTCCTGTAATAAATTCAAAATGTTATTCACATTCATTGACCTCTTCCTCAAGGTCCATTTACATCACATATTCACATTTATGAGTTTTCCATAGTTCTTGGTCAGTCCAGTTATATTTACAAGCTGGGGGTCCATTTACATCACATATTCACATTTATGAGTTTTCCATAGTTCTTGGCCAGTCCAGTTATATTTACAAGCTGGGGGAAACAAGGTGTTACAAAACCCTACAACAAGAAAGTTGTAACCGAAAAAAGAAAATTTCCAGTTGCGGTTGGGTAGAAGTTGTTAAGACAACTCCACAATTACAAATGTGGGTAGAATTGTCTAGATAAAAGAGCAAGTGAATCTCTTGAGAGGAAGTGAGAAAGTGTAGAAGCCTACAACTATGACAACTGAGGAGCAGAGGAAGCTCAAAAGGTTCTAGAGGAGGGAACCGGTAATACCAAAAGGTCAATCTCAAGAGAAATCTTGATGAGGTATTAGGTAGTAGGTGCGGAGGCTTGCTACAAAGAAAGACTATTTGCATCTCACAGTGAGCAAGGATAATCTCACATAGGAAGAGAGGAGAATGACTATGGATAGTCAAGTAAAGGGTTCAAAAGGAAGCCACAACAAATCAAAAGAAGACATAGACTCCAATGATAGGGAAGTTGGAATAGAAGGACTCCTATGCATGAACAATCAAGCGGTGAGAGGAAATAATAGAAACATGGATGCAAGGAAAGAAAAAGAAAGGAGCGGCAGAAGATAAACACAACAAAGTATCATAATTGAAGCATCAAAAGTGTGAAGAACAAAGAAGTAAGAAAAACAAGTTATAATTAAAATTATTTTGTGATTTGAAATGTAGATACAATAAATCCATGAAGTATGACATCCCTAAAAATTTTAATGGTCCTTGGATGATGTATTAATGATGGTCTTAGTATTGGGTTTGTGTATAATGGATAGGTTTGCCTGAGTTGAAACTTTGAAATTGTAAGTACCCGATGTCAGGTTTATGAGGCTTGCATTCCCCATAATTTTTTAAGTTCAGGGTACTCTAAAAACCACTTTGTAATGGTTTGTGGTTATCTGAACCATTGATGTGATGAAATCCATGAGAGAGAATTTTCTCAAACATGGACAAAACTTTCGATTTGAGACAATCCACATTTGACAGAAATGTAGATCTGAGACAGTCAACATAATTTCAAGTCATGAAAAGGGGCTTATGTAGTTCAACATGGAAGGGAAATTGCAAGTTATGAAAAAGGAACGTGCCTCAAACAAACTATGAAACAAAAGTTTGTGAGTTGATAGAGAACTCATGGACAAGAGTCCATGGATATTTTTTGTTCTTTGGGATTCTGATGTAGGAGCATCAAGAGCATTGTTATGGGTATTTAAATAAAACAAGATGAGGACAATGATGATGGTGTTGCAGAGGGGGAATAAAGGTACATGTATGAAAACATGTGATGGAAGAATGGTTGATGAACCATGTACGAGAAAATGTTTCCTAGAGAACCAGTGGATACAGTGGTTGATGAATCGCGTACTCTAGTGGATGGTAATATTTTCATATGGACTTCAACAAACATTGTCTATTGTAGGTACGAGATGAAGAATATCGAGGACAAAGAAGGAATAATAACATAGATCGTAGAATACTGAAGATGAAAACGGGACCAAATAAGAATTTGTATATTGCAATTGTAATTGTAAGAATTTGTATATCGTAAGCATTTGTAATCATTTTTATATTGTAATTGAGACCAAGTGAAAATTGTAAGTAATTCTAGAAAAGTAATTGTTGCTATCACCACTACTGAAATTTCTTTTTTAAATTTTTTTGGCAATACAAATATTTGTTAGCTAAGTTTTTTGGTTATATTTGACGTTTCAAGAACTAAAAGCTACTTTGAGGTTAAATACTCTAATTTTTGGTTCGGATCTATTTTTCATGTGCTAACTGCTAAGCGAATCTCGTTTTTGCTATTATGTAGTAGTTTTAATTCAGGCGATGTCATAGAAAGGTACAAAATGCCCTTGGGAAAGTAACACATTTTTTCGTTTTGGAATTCTTATATCACAGTAATTTTGTATGGGAACAAAATATTGTGGATATGTGTCTTCAATTGTTCAACATCCAAACTGTTGTATGTTTAGGAAACAAAAAATAACAAGCCCTTATTGTTTGGGCTAAGCCCAGTGGTAGGTACAATCTGTCCAAGAAATAGTTCGTGTCATTCCATTTCAAAACTTTCAATATTAACATCGCACAAACGGGCAAGTATCATGTGCTTTAAATATTTTTCATTTCATTCTACATTTTGATTTAGGATTTAATTAAATTGCATCTAAATCTATTGGTTTTCATTATTGTGATATATTTTTCTTTTTATCATTTTAGAAATGATAGGGGTACATACTTGCTCAAAAATCTCAAGCTATATTTGTTTTTAAGGACCTTGTAACAGAAGGTTACAATTGAAATTTTGTTATAGTTGCATACTATTCACTGGACTAGGGCATAGACTAATCAAATTCCATTCATAATTGATCCAGTTGAAACTTCACCCATTGATTCAGTAAGTGACCTAGTAATAGTTCCTGAAAATGCAGATGCAGTGGATTTAGTTCCATCTATAGAGGAAGGAGAAATATCAACAATGGGTGGATCAACATGCATATTAAAAAATGAAACGCTTCTGGAACGAGATATGCTAAAATTGCATCTGTATTTGGATTTAAAGAAAACAATTGGGACTAGATTTGTGGCTAGAGAATGTACTATTGTGCATGGAATTGGTCGTGTTGGGGAGCTGAGATTGGAAGGGATTTCATCGGGAGAGAAGACAGTATGTGCTTCTAGTCTTGGATCGGCTTTGCACCTTTCAAACTAGGTCTACATTCGTCGAGAATCAAGTATAAAAAATTCATTAGAATAGTACTTTTCTTCCTCGAGTGGAGTAGTTCGAGAGGTATCGAATTATAGTTCGATGGGTCACAAATTCAATCTACATGGTTGTTCGATTAGTCGTCTGGTGTTCCTCATATTCTCACTCATAAGAAAGAAAGAGGGGGATCATTCGTAAGAGTGTCCTTGTCTGGGGTAATATCTAATCTCGTCTGGTCTTCCTTGTTGGCTCATTAAAAGATGGTGTTGGTGTTTACTCTGAATGATACACAAACTTTGAATGAGAAGCACAAAATAATACACAACAAATGTATGAAAGGATTCAGTAAACGATGCATATATTTCATCTATATACACTTGCACATGCATATACATTTTCCTCTAATTTTGAAGAAAAATGTATCATAAATGAAACAAAATTCCCAATATTCTCGGAAGTTAATATAAAGAGAAAAAAGAAGTTATCATCCTTTCTATTCATGAAAACCTTACTCATAATATATTCGCTAGGTATTCAGATTGATGGATGCGATCAAGTTGTGAAAGCCTTAGCTTTCTTTTGTTCTGAGGATCCCAAATAGTCGCACGCTGCTTATGGCCTCCTCAAGTGGGGGCCCTAGCGGCCCCCCTTAGCCTCCAACTCCTCCTCCTTGACATTGGAAAATTCTCCTCTCTGATTGCAGGGTTACTCAAGCATCCCAAGCAAGTGCAGTCGAAGTTTGTCAAGAAGCTGGACAATATTCCCTTGGTCCATGTTCAAGTTGGATCACAATCGTTGGCTCCTAGCTTTTTCGAATATGGATTAGTAGGCCATTTTATGTGGCTTTGGCCTTCCCCAATATTTGTTTCTCTATGCTTGGAGAAAAAATAGAAGCCGCATCTAACAGGTAGAATTTCCCATTCATTATGTGGTAGGGGTTTTTTTGCTTTTTTTTTTTGAGAAAAAAGAAGATAGGGATCTTATCTTAATTAGCAGACCATATTTCATGGAGGCCTAAGTGTTATACCTCAATAGATGGATACTAGACTTTAATCCTGAGAATGATATTCCTTCGACAGTTCCAGTTTGGGTCCACCTCTTGTTTTTTCTTCTTCACTGCTGGAATGATGAAACCCTTTGAGCCATTGGTGATTCCCTGGGGACTTACATTGATCATGCAGAACTCAAGGATAATTTGCAAGCATGTGCGCGAATCTGTGTTGAAGTGGATCTGGAGAAAGACCTCCCATAAGCCATCAATCTAACCCTAGATAATCAGACTTATCTGCAAGAAGTGGATTATGAAAAACTCCCCTTCAAATGTAAAAGTTGCCATGAATATGGTCATTTTTCCAAAAGCTACCCCAAGGCCCCTGTGGAAAAACCCTAAGTAGAACTGTCAGAAGCCTGGAAACAACCCAAAAGAAGAAGACAAAAAGGTTGGCAAGGACCTAAAGCTAGTAAATCCCCTCATCCAGAGGGAGCTCCCCTCAATCCAAATATGACCCCTACAACAGGCACAACCCATAAAGGACTGTCTTCCAGGAATCAATTTGAGATTATGTCAGAGGTTGAAGAAGATCTCAAGGAAAACCCTTCCCCATCTCCCCCGATACCCCAGAGAAGGGAGATGAGACTCATGACCCCCTGTCGATGCAACTGAAATTTCCATGGAGGACCCTTCTCAAAAGGTGGAAGAAGGTGAGATCGAAGAAAACTTCGAAGGGGAAACATATAGAGATTCCTCAAATTTGCATTCTAGGAAAAAACTAGGCAGACCAAAAATCTCCCAAAGAAGAGAAGAGGCAGCTAGGAGAGACATAGAACTCAGAAAGTAAAGCACTCTAGAGGGGCACACTAAGAAGGAACAAAGACCACCATGAAATCAAAGTGGATTTGCTCCTCCGAAGAGAGGAAACCCTAAAGCATCCTCTAAATGATGAAAGTAGTCTCCTGGAGTTGTAGGGGTCTTGGTTGGGAGAATAAGAAAGAAATTACCCGCAGATCAATTCAGAAGGAAAAGCCCCAAGTACTCCTTATCCGAGAGACCAAAGTGAAGGACACATAGGTCCTTCTTCAAAGTAGTTACTTATGGAAATATGGAAGTGGAAAAATGGTTAGCTCTCGAGGAACATCTAGCGGATTATGTACTTTGTGGGATGCTCAACAGTTTAGCCTTACCAGTTGGTCCTTTGATCTGAAATGATTGTTGGTCACTCTTCTTCATACCTCATCAGGAATGTCCTATAACATTATGAATGTGTACACACCCCCACTTTTTCAGAGAAAAAGTAATATGTTGGAATTCCTTAAATTATCTTCAAAGAAGCTTAGGCACTCCCCCACTTATAGTTGCTAACGATTTTAATATAACTTTGCATGTTTTAGAGAAAATAAGAGGCTTGTTAGTTAGGGATGCATCCATATAATACACATAACACCTTATTCAGTCATGTGATTAAATGGATGTCAAGACACTAAGGAGTTGATTCACCTGTTTGAACATAAGGCAGGGGGAGGACCACATTACAACGCAGCTGGATATATTTTTAATCAACGGTATTTTTTTGGAAGACTAAATGGTATTTTCCTCCCGCATCCTTCCCTGGTCATAGGTCCATAATGATGGAGCGTTCCTCGACATAACCCCTTGGTCCAATTCCCTTTCATTTTAATCCTCGTTGGGCACATGATACCTTATTCTTGGAGTTGGTAGTTGTCTCTTGGAACTATTGGATCCAGGGCTCCCGTATCTACATTTGGGAGAAAAATCTAAAAAACACTAAGCTTTCCATTAGAGGTTGGGTTAAATATAAATCCTTAGATGAGAAAAGGGCAACACAAGAACTAGAAGGTGAAATGGAAGAAACAATATTAAAATTGGAGAGAAATCCTATCTCCCTTGCTATTTTAAAAGAGGAGCAAGAGAATTTCACCAAGTTTAAGAAAATTTTAAAAGCAACAACAGAAGAAGAAGATTGGCATCTAAAAGCCATAATCCTCTTGTTGCAAGCAGGGGATCGAAACACCAATTTTTTCCATCGCCGAGCAAAGGCTAGATTATGGAAAATAAGAATCACAGAGTTGAAAGATGAGTTTGGCAGATCCTTTTCAGGCCAACATCAGTTAAATTAAGTGACCCATTCTCACTTCGAAGATATTTACATGGAAGAGGGAATGAGGGATTTTGAGGCACAAGAAAAAATTCTAGCAAACATCCCTGATCTAGATTTTTGGGGTGCTTTAGCAAATGAATCTAGATAAGGCACCTAGACTAGATGGTTTCTATACTCATTTTTACCTTATCTGTTGGCATATCATTAAAAGGATTTGGTATGCATGATCCAGTATGTTCAAAAGTCCGCTAGGATGGGGGTAGTACCAACTCCTCCTTTCTTTCCCTCATCCCCAAGGAAACCAACCCTTCCTCCTTTGCTCGCTTTTGTCCCATATCCTTGTGCAATGTCTCTTATAAGATCATATCTAAAATAATTGCAAATAGAATCAAGTCGCTCCTTTCTAAATTAATTTCTCCTAACCAAGGGGGGTTTGTAGAAAAAATACAAATGATAGACAATATATTGATTGTTCAAGAGGCCATTCATTCTAGCAAAAGCAGACGAGAAAAGGGAATGATCATTAAACTTAATATGGAAATGCCTTTGCTATAGTTTGATATAGTTTTATTTTTTTTTGTCTTGATCAGCTTTGGGTTTGGAGCGGATTTCATAGCATGGATTTCGGCTTGCATCTAGGAACCCTGGGTCGCTCCTATGATGAATGGTAGACCAACCTCCTTCTTCAGGCTCTCAAGGGGTCTCCATCGGGGATGTCCCCTCTCTTCCCTTCTTTACATTCTTATGGAATAATCCTTAAGCATGCAATTAGAACAAGCCCACACCTCTAAGAAAATCCTGAGCATCAAGATCTTACAAGGAATCAAAAGAGTTAATCACTCCTAGTTTGTGGATGAAATGCTTCTCTTGGGAGGGGCTTCTACAATCATAGAAAAATGATTCAAATATATCCTCATAGACTTCATGAATGCATCTCGAGGCAAGATAGAAAGGAAAAAAACTCACATTTGTCTTTGGAACATAAACCATAGAATGACTCTAATCATTGCGAACATCCTTCAATTTCCCCTGAGTGAAAATTAGACTTCTTTTAAATATTTGGGAATTTTGATTTGCTCCAAAAACCTTCCTAGCTTTGCCTAGTTCCCCATTCTGGAAAAAATAAATGTCAAATTCATTCAATGGGGCTCTCAATGGCTGAATCTGGTAGGCCGAGTGGTGTTAATAAAGGCATTTCTCTTATCATTATTGGTGTTCCAATTTTCCTCCCTTCTGGCACCGGTCATCATCAAGTCATCCATAACAAAAGAGATCAAGAAGTTCTTATGGCAGGGTGGAAATTCAAATTCAAAGAAGTTGCCGCTAGTAAACTGGAAAATTGTTCCAGTTCCTAAACAACACATGGGCCTTGGCATACTAAACCCTACCTTATCAAACCTCACTTTGGACGCTAAAATTATTTGGATATTGGTCTTGGACAAAGCAGACTGGTGGAATAAATTTCTTTGGCACAAGTATCTTTCGGGGGACCGATTAAGAATTCTAGACTCTCCTAATGTCTCGGGTCCAGGTTCTCCAATTTGGAATTTAATGAAGGTTGTTGTCCCGCTTATCCAAAGAAAGTGCACCTGGGTTCTTGGGAATGGATAAATGATTAATTTGTGGATGTATGGCATCATGTGAAATCCCCCCCTAGGGAAAGATTTATCATTTCATCTGTTGGCTAGTTGGTGCCACTCCCATAATATTAGAACATTATCATACATCTCCATCTGGAGCCATACATGGTCTTGGAAAGGTTGGAATACGAAGAACCTTCCTATTGAATATCAAAATATTTTCCAACTTGTCTACCAGAAGTTGTTTGGGTGTGCACCCTCTTACCGATCAATCAAGGATTCTCGAGGCTGGGGTACTGAATTCTACTTAGTAAAGCAGGATATACCAAGCTTTTGGCTCAGTCCACCCTCCCTCCCATGTCCTCTTTATGGTCTAAATTTTTTCATTTAGATGGTCTTCCCAAAGTTAATCTCTTTGTTGGACACTATCCCATGGGAAAATATTGGTGGGAGGAATCTGAAAAAGAGGGGTTTTAAGGGACCTTTCAGATGTGCTTTATGCCATCAAGAGGAGGAAACAATTGATCATATTTTCCTAGAGTGTTAATTTGTAAAGGTTGTTTGGGCCACTCCCTTCTTAAACTCTGCCCTCTTATCAGTTGTTCAACTTTTGTTACCAAATTGTTCAGCTATTGGAACACCTTATATCAAGGTACATATAAAAATAACCCATTCTTTAAATCTTTCCTTATGGCTGCTCCAAAATTTGTCATGTGGAAAATATGGCTTGCGAGAAACAAAGCTATATTTTCAGACGTCCTGCTACCCCAAGAATGTGTAGAAAACAGGAGAAAAGGAATGTTGGTTGAACACTTTCTCACAAAATTGAAAAAGATATCAGATAGTTAGCATTTATTGACTGAGAAGGAAGAATGGTTGAAATCTCTACATCCCTCTCTTACAGAATTAGGCTCATTCTCATCACCTCCCCTTTGCTCCTCTCTCCCTCCCAAGTGGCACTATAGATATCCAAGGAGGATTTTGTCTAGTGGCTGGAAAAGCATAATAGGTATGCATTATGTTTTGATAGTGCATCCAAAGGAAATCCAAGGGTGGCAGATGTGGGTGGGTTCATCTTTTCCACATGAGGTAATCAGGGAACAACATTTTCCTAGAGCTTGGGGGTGGTGATGCAGGAGCATCCTTGGGCTCGGGCAATCCACATCACCCCAAAAATACTTCTATTCTGCAAATTAAGAAATAAGTCGAATAAGGACTATGTTAGTGGTCCATTCTATTTAGTCAGTTTTCTATGAATTCGAACTGTTGTTACTCATGCCGCTACTCTTGTGTATGTTGAAACTTATGATGAAACTCGTGCTGAAACACATGTTGAAACTCCTGTAGAATATGGATTTCATTGAAAAATTGATTTTCCTCCTACGATAATGTTGTTACAATGCTTGTTGACTTTTCATGCTAGCATTAATATGTGTTGAGTCTCAACCACAGTTAGGTCAAGATCTAGCGCCCAAAAGGAAAAATGTTAATGCTAAGAGGGAGGTGAACTGCCCAAACGGTTTTGGTAACTGTCCATTCTTGGCAATGGAAGATGAATCGATTTAGAGGTGAAGGAAGCAGTACAAAGAGGCATGGACGTGATGGAAAAGGTTGTTGGCTCAGGACAGAGGAAAGGCTGGTTCATTGCAAAAGAAGGGTTTGGTTAACATTAAACAGAGAGATCATGAAGAAGGCATTGAAGAAGCAGATCACGTGAATGAATTGTGGCACGGTGATCCGGATTATTTTCGGCACGAAATGAGAGCGGAGATATAATAAAGAAATGCACAGAGATATTGAATATATTCAATAATATAACAGAAATGTATCAGAGATGCAACCATAAACATATATATACAATAATACACGATTTCTATTAATCAGAGAAATGTACAGAGAGAGTAAAAATACAGAGTGAAAGACTCGCTAGAATGTTGGCAGCTTATCTCTGAGAATAGATGTGATGGCTACTCGCATTAGCAAGAAGATGATTACAATGAGGCTCTGAAGGCCCTTTTTACAATAAACGGGAATGCCAAAAGTCCTATACATCCAAAAACCTAACCCTAGGAGATGAAGCGCCAAAAGTCATGTGGGCCCCATTTGGGTAAGTGAGTACATCAACTTCCCGGGGTCATAACGTTTGCATATGATCTCCGTTTTAGGCGTGCGATAGCTCGTTGGAAAGGTATTTTCGAGGGGATTCATTTTGGGGGCTCAATTATGCCTTTGGATATCATTGAGAACCTATATCTAAAAAAACCTTCATTTGGACCCTCAAAATGGCCCCAGAAGTTAAAACCTGCTAAAAATAGTAAATTGCCAAAATGGCCAGAAAACTGTTTTGAGCCATTTGGAAAAGGTGGGTGGCCACCGATATCCACCTAGATCAATCCTCCCTCCTTAGGAATCAATGGTATCCATTGCGTTGAGTTCCCGGGGGACAGGGAAAAGCATTTGTTGAATCTGCATTTTGGTGAGCTGCTTATCTTGCTGGAGAAGTTACGCTGCTTAGTTTGTGGAAATATGTCACGAACATGTGGCTGGAAGGTTTGGACCTTTTTAACCAGTCTGGCTATTTTAGATGACTATGGGCAGAAGGGATCTTCATGCTTTGCTGCAACCTTGTCGACCTGCTTCTATTGGATAGAAGGTGCTTTGGTCGAAGCTGTGGTGGCTGCAGTATCCTTCTGTTCACCCTTTGAACAGATTGTGGAGAAGATGAATTTTGTAGTATGAGATACTACCTTGCG
>ML789586.1:279508-296153 GCA_009831015.1 Picea engelmannii
ATCTATAACTAAGTGTATAAGTAGTTCTATGCATGTTCTTATATATCTCTTTAACTACACATATAAGTAACTCAAAATATAAATCATGGGATTGGACTCATTGCTTCATCAATTTGATCAAGTCTGATGATGAAGACCAAAACAATTCAAAATATAAATCAGTAGTCAAAAAGAGGTTATTGAAAGAAGTTATTCAAAATATGCATGTTCTTAGATGTATCTTTAACTACACAGATAAGTAACTCAAAATATAAATCAATAGTCAAAAAGAGGTTATTGGAGGTTTTTTTTTTTCCCTATTTTAAAATAAATTTTTCATATATTTTTCAAAATATAAATCAATATTTTCGTATATTTTTCAAATTATAAATTAATAGTCAAAAAGATGTTATTAGAGGGGGTTTTCCCTCTATCTTATAATAAAAAATTTCAAATATGTTTAAAATATATATGCATTTTGTCCTGGATGGGGTGACAAGTGGATGACAATGAAAGCTAGGTGGTGCCAGGCAGCGTGGGGACATATTAATCCCTGTCGCTAGCCTTTCGTCCCCCCAGTTCGAATGACTCGCATTCACTGCGGCTTAATGGATGTGCACTGGGCACTCCAAGGAGAATTAAGGGAGCCATGCACGAACCAGGCTGAGTGTACTTGCACTAGGCTTGCAGTCACCTTGACCTTCATGTCTCCCACCCACGTTAACTCCCAAGGTTCTATGAAGGTTGGGACGTCGGACCGCTCTCTCACTCCTCCTTGGCATCTTTCTCGTCTTCTCCTCAGCCTTCTCTAGATCTTCCACATCCTTTTTGCTTTGTGCCCGCCCACAACCATCCCTCCTATGTTCATCAAGGCTCACATCATTCCCAATGAGCGAGTCAAGTCCAAGAGAGGCCCATTGTATTACAGTTCCTTCACTAGATGCAATCATCTCCCCCCCTCCCAAATCACCCTCATTATCACCAGTCGTCTCAGGCCTCAGCAATACCATCCCCCCAGCCCAATTCCCACCAATGACCCTGTAGCGGCCCTTTCATGGAAGAATTTCCCCCTCTCGAGAATTATGCTCCTCCACCCAGTCGTAGCCTTGAAATCGATCCTCCAATATCCCAATCTGCATACCATTTCTATGGCACCGGTTCCTGCGTGGTGGAGGAAGAGATCCCCCCCAACTAGCAAGTGCCAACTCCCTTGACAACAATGGTAGCGGTGAACGTAGAACGAGACGCAGTGGATATAGCGGATGCAAGGGACGCAATGGAAGCGGTGGACACAACAGAATAAATGGATGTAGACATGATGGAGGAACCAACTTCACCCATCCCATTTCGATTTGAAGAGGAGCACCTTTAGCTCATCTTCGAGCTACGACAAAAAATGGATGACCAGGCCCATATCCAGAACTTCTTGGGACAACGCTTGGACCTCTTGATGGGCACAATGATGACTGCTCTAGCTAGCAAATGATGTCCAACCCATGGACAATTTTTTGTCCCAGCCTACAGCGCCTAAGGATGATCGAGCCCAAGCTAGCCCACTCAAGTTTTATGGTTCTATTTTTCTTTAGTCAATTTTGTGGAGAATTTAAATTATTTGTCAAGCTCTGTAAGGAAATCGACCATGGCCACTGCACAATAGATCATTCTAATATTTCTTGTCAAAAACGATTTCAATTACAGTCACAGATACACTTGACTCTGATGGCGACCCGTCTTAGTTTCCCTGCTGTGGCGGGGCAGGTGGAAAACTTTTGTTTTTATATTGACACGTGTATATATATATATATATN
The DNA here is from genome assembly GCA_009831015.1 of Picea engelmannii. NCBI lineage: Eukaryota > Viridiplantae > Streptophyta > Pinopsida > Pinales > Pinaceae > Picea > Picea engelmannii. The sequence goes on from ML789586.1 coordinate 281,296, forward strand.
TTTCTTTTAATATAATTTTCAAAAATTTTAAACATAGAGTTTTTAGAAGTTTGAATATCAATAACATTTATAAGAATATGAAATGTTGATTAATAAAGTTGTGTAATAAATTTATAATTATTTTATAATTATATTAAAATAATTTTTTTCAACATTAATTTTTTGTTTTGCCAAGTGTAAAGAAAAAATAAGCATTGCTAAGATAAAAACAAACTCTCACTAGCTCTATAGTGAAACTTGGCATTGGTCAATTCCTAAAACACCATGGGATGAAAGAGTGTGTCACCTTTGTGACACTAAGAAGGTTGAAGATGAAAAACACTCTCTTAGATTGTCCAGCCTATACCCATATTAGATCTCATTTTCAAAATATTTGTCACACTACCAACCTTCCTAACCTCTTAACTCAACAAAAGTATGCTTCTCTTAATGTTTTTCCAGCATAGAAACAAAATTCTAAAGAATCACAAGTAATCACTTACTCTCTTAAGATCCAATTCGATCTTAGTGAACACTAATCATCATCGTCGTCATCATCAAAACCTAAAATATAAATTATAATACTTTTATATTTTATTTTTTTAAATATATTTTAAATTTTTATATAAATTATAATATTTTTATTTTTTATTTTTTAAAATATATTTTAAATTTTTATATAAATTATAATATTTTTTAAAATATATTTTAAATTTGTATAGATTTAGATAAATTTTATTTTATAAATTTAAACATAAATTATATTTACATGTAAAGTTATTATTTCTAACTATTTTATAATTATATTAAAATATTTTTTTTCACTATTTAAATTTTATTTGATTATATTAAAACCTAAAATATAAATTATAATATTGTTATATTTTATTTTTTTAAATATATTTTAGATTTTTATAGATCCATTTTGTTTTATATTTTATTCTTTAAAATATATTTTAATTTTTTATAGATTTAGATACATTTTATTTCTTAAATAGAATAAATTTAAACATAAATTATATTTACAAAATTTATTGATAAATTTAGATGACTGCCATATGCCAATCCCGTGACTAATATTTAGCTAACCAAGAAAAAATGTTCAATAAAACCTATTGATCTATATATTTCTCAATCATACACATTTAATTATTTATCTAAATACTTTATAATTATATTAAAATATTAAATAAATTTAATATATATTTCTCAATCATACACATTTAAGTATTTATCTAAATACTTTATAATTATATTAAAATATTGAATAAATTTATTATTATAATACTTGAAATGGTTTAATTAATTGCTTAAAGTCTCCCTTTAATCCTATTATTCCTAGTCGGGGCATAATAGTAGTAGTATTGGTAACCACGCCAATCAACTTCACAACATGTCTATCAAGTCAAGCATGGGAAGCAATGAGTAGACAATCAATTAGGAGGAAGAAATTTCAAACGTCCATCCATGGTGGACATCTACGGAGGGAGCCGAAGACTGGTCTAGATTCCAACATTTATCCCTCTTCCATCCTATCCGAGTTTTGTGTCAGTATAGTTTTTTAACCGGGTTCTTTACTGTTTTTTTCGGACACTATTTTTTCCAGTTCCAGTTTCACTCCCCCCGTTTTCATTTTACCTCCACCTTCCTCGGCGTAGAGACATAAATGTTACCTTAAATGGGCATTGAGCCTTGTCACCTACCTTCACTTACTTTCTTGGTATCAGAACTTGTTTTCTGACTAACATTTATGTTACTTTTTATAGTCCTTGGAACCTAGGAACCGTCCCCCCACTACACCTCTTGTTGATTGAGTTAAGTTATGACTCCCCTGCCAAAGAACCTTCGAAACTACCCAGGTGGATGATTACTACAGTCGTGCCTGGCCAGGATGACATCTCACAAGATGTCAACGCACTTATGAAGGTTATTGATGAGATCATTTGGCAGCGGGTTGGCCTTTTTTACAATGTCGACTCCTTGGGGAATGGTACTCTTACCTTAAATTCTACACCTAGGGATTTGACATCCTATCGGTCTTATTTGTCTACCATTAAGTCAAGTTTCCCTCACACAAACTCTGATATTCTCCCTGGACTTTTAGATTGTTCACGTCTTGCTGTGAAGGTTTCTTTTGTAAACAAATCGCCTAGGTTACACATGGAGACTCCTCCTCCTAGCACTCAGAAGAGGGTCTTTCCGGGAGCAAACAGAGGTTGTGGAAACACAACAAGGTTTTCTGGAAGATGGTACTAGGGTCGGATGTGGGACTCGAATGGGGGGCTAGGTTGGATTTATGTGGTCTTGTGGGCTGGGTGTCATACTGGTATCTCATCAATGTCTCTATATAGGCTTGGGTTGAACAACAGTGGGTACCCCTGATAGGTTACTCTCCGAAAATTTTACACCTAACCAAGGGTTGGTTAGGCTTCATCTGTAAGTCCCCTGAAGACCTGTCTACCCTTTTGGAAAGTAAGTGGATTATGGGAGGCAACAACCTCGTGTTAAAGCGATGGCGAGTTTCTTTCGACCCAACCACATAGTACTTCCAGATGCACCATATGTGGGTGCTTTTATTGGGCTTACCCATCCACCTCTGGAACGAGGGAGCACTTATGGCCATCGGGAACTCACTTGGCACTTTTATCTCTGTGGATAGACAAAACCTTACAACCCCGGTTAGAAAAGTTGCTCGGGTCTTGGTCGAAATGGACATACACAATGCGATTCCAGAGGTTTTAGAGATTCACTAGAGAGGTCGTAACACTTTATAGTGACTTGATTACCTAGCCATTCCCTTCATATGTGGCATCTACCATTGCATTGGTCGCCTTCGACAAGACTGTAAAGGCTGGGATGTTGTGGATGATTCAGAGGACACGGAGTTGCACAAAGATTTATATAACTCTTCCCATGATGATGCTACAAACGGTTTCGGGGCTTTCCATTTCTCGACGGAGGTCTCCAGTCCAACTACTCCATATGAGAGTCTCTCGGGTAAGTTAAGGTCCTTATGTCCTGCGTTTTTTTCTACTTTAACTTGTTGGGAAAAAGAGACTTTGGACGCTTTTGGTTGGTTAAAATAGAATACAATGAATGAGGGGAGGTCATTGTTGTCGGCTTCAGAATCTGTTGGGCCCGCTTTTGGGGAGTCATTTCGGCAAGTGGAAAAGGATTCCACTACTGCAGCACCGTTGGGCATCGAAAACCTTGAAACTTCAAGGAGCCCTGAACCTTTAGATGTCATAGGTACTTTTTCTGCACTTTCCTATATTCGAGTGAAACTCAACCATCCTTGCCCCCCCCACCCCCCTCGCATTTTTCCCCTAAGCCCTCTAGAGGACCCTGTTTCACTTCCTGATTGTCGTGAATCGAAGGAAATTGATTCTTCACTAAACGAGGTGCTAGATTCCCTGATTCCTTACCTTCGCGACCCCACTTCTATTGTCCCTCTTCGTGTTTATTTGGGGAACTCTGTGTATACAAACTTGTCTCGGGGTGGGGAAGCCAGTATTTCTCGACAAGATGGTGAAGGGATTGGGAAGGAATTTGCATGGTCTCGTGGCTTGGGAATTGAGTACTCTCCTATAAAAACCCGAAGTGCTAGAAAGAAATGTTCGACCTCCTCCTCTCAACAACCAGTTTCAGTTTCTCCTTCCACTGATAGTGGGGAACTTAGAGCGGTGAAAGCCCTAGCTAGGGCGAAGTAATGATTTATCTCACCCTAAATCTTCGATGGGTAGGGGGCTCCCTAAAAACTGCCTCTATTCGTCAACTTTTGGATAAAACATGTCCAAATATTTTGTTTATACAGGAAACTCTGGTTCCTGAACATAAAGCTAGGTATTTCATGAGCGGCTTGCATCCCTCATGGGTCTCATGTGTTGTTAACTCAGTTGGGACCTCGGGAGGTCTTTTCGTTACTTGGGATCCTAACAAGCTTGAATTGGTACCTTACCTCTCTGTTGGTGGCATTTTATTGACAGGGATGTGCATTGCAAGAAAGAGGAATCTTACTTTATTAAACACCTACGGTCCTTGTGTGGAGAGGAAGAAATTTTGGAACGTTGTGGTAGACAATGGTCTTCTTTCACACAAAAATATGATCATTGCAGAAGATTTGAATTTTACTGTCTCATCGAGCGAAGTTTGGGGAGGATCTGCTCAAGCGGGTCCTATGGCAGAGTACTTCAAATCACTTTTTCAATCCAAACATTTTATTGATGTCCAACCGAACAGAGTAGTCCCAACTTGGAGGAATGGGCGAATTGGGACCAGGATTGATTGCTAAACGACTGGATAGATTTTATGTTTCAGAAGAGCTTTTATCTGGTGTTGGTTTATACCATTTTTGGGTGGAATATACCTTTGTTTCATATCACGCACCGATTCTCTTATAGCTAGAGATCGACCCTATCTACAAACCTTATCCTTTTAAACTCAATTCTCAATGGCTTCTTGATAAGAGTTTCATTTCCCTTGTTCATAAGATCTAGACAAATCCTTTGTACCTATCTGAAGGAGGAAGGCAACATAGAATTATATGGAAGCTAAAGGATCTTAAAAAAAAGACAAAGCAATGGATCAGGGTTAGAAATAGCAAGAACATTATGAAGCTGGAGAAGCTGGAATCAAAGATTAAAGAAAATATTATGCATCGAGATGATGGTGATTTTTCTCGGGATGTAGAACTGAATCTAAGTATTATGGAACATGAAAGAAAAGAAGAACTATGGAGACAACACAGTAGGGAGATTTGGATACAAAGCGGAGACCAGAATACTAAGTTTTTTCACCAATACACATGTTATAGGAGAAATCACAAGCATATATGGGAGATTTTAGATTCCAATGGGATTTGTCATACAGGTTAGGAGGCTATAAAAGAAGAGACAATGAATTATTTCAGTAATTTCTTCAAGGCACAAGAACAACAAACAACAAGTGAACAAGTCAGATTAGCTGGGCTATTCTCCCGCCTAGTAAATGATGAAGAAGCAAGGTCCCTATATCGCCCAATTAGCATAGAAGAATTGAGGGAGGTTTTATCTTTGTTTAAGAAAGATAAGAGTCTAGGGCCCGATGGTTGGACAATAGATTTTTTCACCTTTTTTTGTGATCTAGTGGGAGACAACTTTTTAGAGATGGTCGAGGAATCGAGGAAGAAGGGACTGATTGTTGGGGGCCTCAATTCAACTTTTATTTCCCTTATCCAAAAAACAAATAAGACGAATACCTTCAGTGATTACAAACCTATTTCTTTTTTCAATCTTTGTTACAAATTAATCACAAAAATCATAGCAAATCCTATCAAACCGATCATGTCCAGATCCATCTCTGCAGAACAACTTGGCTTTCTAAAGGGCAGGCAAATACAAGACGCCATTGGTACTGCACATGAATGCCTTCACAACATTAAAAAAAAGAACAACAAAACACTTATTCTGATGTTGGATCTACAAAAAACATATGATTGTATTGACTAGGATTTGCTAAGGATTATCTTAATTCAAGTGGGGTTGGGGTTACAATTCACAAATTGGATAATGAGTTGTGTCTCTACATCAACTTATGTTGTATTAATAAATGGTGAATCAACAAATTTATTCAGGAGCGGCCGCGGATTACGACAGGGTAGCCATTTATCCCCTATGTTGTTCATATTGGTATTGGAAGGTATTAGCTTACTACTTAAAGAAAGCAAAGCGACAGGGAAGATATCAGGCATAAGGTTTTCTATAATGATAATGATCCTTCATATTTTCTTTGTGGACAACATTTTAATAATGACTAATGCTATTGTTATCACATATAATTGTCAAGGGCAGCAGGTCGTCCAAGTTTGTGGTCTGCACATGAAGCGTCTGAGCGCAACATGCAGAGCAACTGATTTCGGGCTTAAAATACAAGCAAACATGTTGAATTTTGTCAGTGGTGGATATTCCAGGAGCATTCCATATTAACAGGCCCTGGGTATTCAGGATTTCAAAATTGCACGAAGTATAGCACCATGAGAAAGTCTGAAGCTCGAAGTCCTGAAGCAAATCTCGGTCGTCGATTCAAAAAGGGAAGATCTGATTCATTTATCTGAAGAGTGTATATTTGAGTTGTTGATCATAAATCCTCACCCAAGATCACAAGATCAATGGCCACGGTCAATTGCTGGGACACCACATGCTCAGGTGATAATTTTCTTGAGAGATCCCACAATTGAAGTCGTGGTTTGGCAAAAGTAATACGTGGAAAAAGGTGGTGGATTGCGGGCTCAAAAGCGGTGTGAAACCAAACCACCTTTGAGAGGCCCCACAATCACGTGTTTATATAGCGTCCTATCCGAGATCAGCTTGTGGTCGTCCCGTGGGAATTAAGACGCGTTTCAATACTGAGAAAATGCAGTTAATAAAGTGAGGCGGCAGTTGAGACCTCGTCTCACCCCATAAATGGAAAACATGTAGAGAGCGACCGTAAAGGCAGGCTATCAATTATGAACAGATTTTCCTGTAAAATGCATAACTGCGCCTGGCTCACATCTAACATGAGGAGGCATGCACCTCTGACAGAGCAGGTGTCGAATTAAAACATTAATGCGATGGTCCGATCACACTCCTGGTGGTTGCAACAATTATGAGTATATGTATGCAGTTTTTATATTTTGTTATGGTCGATGGTTGAGCTAGGCTCTCGTATTGTAAACTTTTGATGAAGCTTCTGGTTTTCTGGTTATGTAACAGGATTTGAGACTTCTAGTTCAATCTAAGTCAACTTCTTTTCCATTTTGTTTACCTCTAATGTTGGAGTGTCCATGATTGAAATATTCACATGGATTGTTATGGCCGTATTGTAATGTAGGTTTGATTGCAGTTCTGTTGTAACATTCTCCAGCCTTTTCTGAAAATTTGAATCAAAGAAGATCTTGTTTTGTGAGTTGTTCCTCCTTAGGTTGCTGGAAGACTGGATGTCCATAACATACCTCTACATTCTTCTCTCTAGTTCTTCCTCCTACTCACCCTTACTACAACTTACTAACTGAAGTTAATCAAGACCTCACCTGCTTTTGCATGTTGGTCCAGTTTTCTGAGGTAGAAAGATATTATCTTGATTCTGCACCCATTCGACCCCCTTTAAATTTATTCATTGTGACATATAAACTGATTGGTACTGGGCTTACCTTCGATGCAATCCCGAGGTGTCTTCTAGTGCTAACATTTCTGGTGTCGTTACCGGGGAATTAATTGAAGACCTTTTCATGGGTAGAACGACAACAAAATTATGATTATGAAGGTGCATCATATATCAGAACCTTTGAAGATTGTGCTTGCACCTGGCGACTCCACTGTTTCAGTGCAGTTGCTTCTAGCTACACCTAAAGCTCCCTGGGAGAACACAACGATCAAATCTGGTCTTTGATGGTGAACAAAGACCAAACACACTCATTCTGCACATCATTCACCTGGCGACTCCATGGTTGAAGAATCGATTGGCGACTCCGCTGGTTCAAAATGGACAAAATCTTGGCTCGAAGGTTTGCTCCCTTCAATTTTTCTTCTATTCCTAGTTGTCATAATATTGTCCCTACTATGGATGAATGGGGTGATTATTTTCCCATATTTAGAGAGCGTAAAGAGGACAACCCTGTCGAGCATCTCCATGAGTTTCATGAACTCATGCATTAGTTGGATATACATCATGAGGATGTATTAATGAAGATGTTCATGTTCTCATTAGATGGGGATTCTTGTGAGTGGTATCGATCCTTGCCCCTTGCTAGCTTCTCCTCCTTGAGAGAGTTTCATGCATCTTTCAATAGGCACTGTCAAAAGTTTTATTCCTCTGAGTTTATTTGTCATAATTGTTGTGAGGAATATGAAAACAATAATCAAGATATGGCTAGTTCTAATGAAACTGTGAGGATGAGGGGTATACCTCGGAGGAGTTGATAAATCCGGTAAAATCACTTTCTGCAAGAATGGAAAAATTGGAGGCAGAGCGTGCTTGCTGCTCTTACGAAGAAGATACAGAGGATATTTCAGTCCTTGAAACAGATGTTCTTGGCAACCATTCTTATGATGAAGAAGTGATTTCAGATACTAGCCAAGAACAAACAACTTGCGATGAATATCTCGACGAAGATCACGAAGAACAGAGCTCTCCCATGGTTCCTGTTTATTATGATTGTGAATCTGATCCTTGGGAGAGCCATGAAGGAGAAAGGGAGGAGTTAAATGCATAGTTTATCTCCTGTTCAGGTCTTGTTAGTGAGCAACCATCGCCCGGGGCCAAACAACCTGCATTGACTGTTCGCCCACCTGTTCTTACCAAAGATATTCATCCCTGTGTGAGCAGTTGTGGAGCAGATTGGGTTGTCTGTTACAAATTTTCTAGAGTTTTCCACTCATTCTATGAGCCTGTCAACGAGTACTTGGAGTGGCATTTCCTTCATATCTTGTAGCATCCCAACTTGATCTCAACTTTTTCCTTTGGAGAGAAGCTAAAGGATGTAATCGTTCCGTTGTCACGATTGCATTATTTGCTATTGATCACTGACAGAGTAAAATAGCTTCCAGTCAAGAAGTTACTTGAATGGCTATGGTGGAAATTTGCTTTCACCTAGCATCATGTAAAAATTAGTTAGTCTAGGAATATACATAAATAAGATCCTCTTGGAGCCCATGTATTTTGCTTTCGTTTTTAGGATAGTGTGTGTGTCGGTCTTTAATCCTCAGCAGGATGTTTTTTGAGCATGACTCCATAGCCCAATGCAAAAGGCAGTTGGAATTATTTGTTCTTGGTAGATCGCACGGAGTATGCCATCCCCTGTGGAGCCAAATGTTATCACATATAGTTGTCAAGGGCAGAAGGTCGTCCAAGTTCATGGTCTGCACAGGAAGCGTCCAAGCGCATCATGCAAAGAAACTCATTTAGAGCTTAAAATACAAGTAGACATGTTGAATTTTGTCAGCGGTGGAGATTCCAGGAGCATTCCAGATTAACGGCCCCTGGATATTCGAGATTTCAAAATTGCATGAAGTATAGCGCCATGAGAAAGGTCAAAGCTCGAAGTCCCGAAGCAGATCTTGGTCATCAATTCAAAAAGGGAAGATCTAATCCATTGATCTGAAGAGGGAAGATTTGAGCCGCTGATCGTAAATCCTCGCCCAAGATCACAAGATCGATGACCACATTCCATTGCGGGGACGCAAAGTGCTCGAACAATAATTTTCTTGAGCGGTCTCGCAATTGAAGTTGTGGTTTGGCAAAAGTAATACGTGGCAAAAGGTGGTGTATTGCGGGCTCAAAAGCGGTGTGAACCCAAACAACCTTTGAGCGGCTCCACAATCACTTGTTTATATAGTGTCCTATCTGAGAGCAACGTGTGGCCGCCCCCTGGGCATTAAGTCATGTTTCAATCCCGAGAAAAGGAAGTTAATAAAGTGAGGCAGCAGTTGAGACCTCGTCTCACCACATAAATGGAAAACATGCAAAGAGCGGCTGTAAAGGCAGACTGCCAATTATGGACATATTTTCCTATAAAGCACATAACTGCACCTCGCTCGCATCTGAAATGAGGAGGCATGCACATCTGACAGAGCAGGCGCCGACTGAAAACGTTAATGCGGTGGTACGATCACACTTCCGGTGGTTGCAACAATTTTGAGTATATGTATGTCGTTTTTATATTTTGTTATGGTCGATGGTTGAGCTAGGCTCCCGTATTGTAAAATTTTGATGAAGCTTCTGGTTTTCTGGTTATGTAACAGGATTTGAGACTTTTGGTTTAATCTAAGTCAGCTTCTTTTCCGTCTTGTTTACCTCTAATACTGGAGTGTCCATGACTGAAAGATTCACATTGATTGTTATGGTCGTATTGTAACGTAGGTTTGATTGCAGTTTTGTTGTAACGTTCTCCAGCCTTTTCTGAAACTTTGAATCCAAGAGGATCTTGTTTTCTGAGTTGTTCCTCCCGAGGCTGCTGGAAGATCGGATGTCCATAGCAGACCTCTACATTCTTCTCTCTAGTTCTTCCTCCTACTCACCCTTACTACAACTTACTGATTGAAGTTAACCAAGACCTCACTTGCTTGTGCATGCTGGTCCAGTTTTCTTTGTTAGAATGATATTATCTTGAGTCTGCACCCATTCGACCCACTTTAAACTTATTCATTGTGACATATAAACTGATGGGTACTGGGCTTACCTTCGATGCAATCTAGAGGTGACTTCTATTGCTAACAACTACTATTAATGAATGGATAGAAATTGATGGAATCATTAAATTTTTCTGCAAATCATCTGGCTTAAAGGTAAATGAACAAAAATCAAATGTTCTACATGAAGGGTTATCAAATGCAAATTTGGCTCCTTACAGGACAGTTCTCCCATATAACTTTTCGAAATTATCAACTGGTTTTAGATATCTGGGTTTTTATTTGACTACTGGGCTACAAAAGAGTGTTGACTGGAACTGGTTGTTATCTAAGATGGATACAAAAATTGACCTCTGGTGTAATAGATGGTTATCATTTGGGGGGCGATTTATTTTGGTTAAATCTACTCTTGAAAGTCTGTCAGTTTACTGGATGTCGTTGGCGACCATCCCTTGCACAATTTTAAACAAGATCAAGATTTTAATGTATAATTTCCTTCTGGAGAGGAAACATGGACTCATTTCATTACCATTTGTGCAGATGGGACACTCGGGCAAAACCAAAAAAATATGGAGGTTGGGGTTTCCGCAATATTTTCCACTTCAGTAAATCTTTAGTAGCAAATACTCTCTGGAGGGTTTTAACGGGTGATGGCATTTGGCATGAAGTAATAAAAGATAAATATCTATCATCAACCACTATTACAAACTGGCTCAAATCGCCAACTTTCAACATGACAACAGTCTCAAAAATCTGGGGCAGCCTCCTTAAATCGATTCACCTGATCACATAGTGGCTTAGTTGGATTCCTGGTTCAGGACATCTTGTGGCTCTTGGTAGAGACAAGATCCTGGGTTTGGGTGACAAATCCATTCTTTCTCCATAACTGGTTTCTTTTTTAAGACAAAACAATATTTATGTTCTCTCTTACGCGAGGAACCTCACTGAACCAAATGGACCCTCGACCAGTTGGTACAAAGTTGGGGACCTAGGACTGTTGGGATCGTTGGCTGCTGAATGGGAACTATTTCGCTTGAATCTCATCAACGCAAGTGCATCCATTCAAGATTGTGATGATACTTTAATGTGGACGGGAGGAGACCATTCAAGATACCTCACTGCTAAGAACGTTTACATTACTCTGCTCTCCACACAGGGTTGCTCGAGTATTGATGGTTGGAGGCTAGGCTTATGGAAAAGGGAAATACAACTAAAAACAAAATTATTTATTTGGTTGGCAGCATAGGGAAAGATACCTACTTGGGATACTCTTCAATAAAAAGGATGGGAAGGCCCTAGTCAGTGTCTTTTATGCAAGAGCGGAAATGAAGACATAAACCACCTATTCATTAGTTGCAATTTCACTAAATCTATCTGGGCAAGATTAAACACTATTATGAGTTTCAAGGGTGCGTGGACACGATCATCATTGTCAAATTGTTTTAAATCCTGGACAAAGGAGAAAGCGTATATTACATATCTCTCGGCCCTTATTTGTTGGTATACTTGGCTGGAGAGGAACTCTAGAACTTTCAAGAATAATGCCCCTTCTACACTCTCGGTGATTATCAAAACACTTGGCGCCCTCAAAAGAAATAATATTACACATAATCTTATACAAGCTCGTGCATGTTTGATTTCTCACCCCACTGGAAACACTCTTGCGTGCTTTGATGGGGCCGCTTGGACTGATGGCAAACAATGTCGAGCGAGGGGTGTAATAAAAACACCAGAGTCTATTGTTATTAGATGGGTTATGAATTGCGGTGAGGGCACAAACATTAAAGAAGAACTTATGGGAGTCTGGGCAACTTTGACACTGGAAAACCACCTATCTATACATAAAACTCCAGGTCCTGGGGGATTCAAAGGTGGTCATTGAGTGGCTAAAAAAAAAGGTAGATTACAAACATGTGTTCTTGAGGGTTGGAAGATCAAAATTCTAGTTTTAATTAATTTTTTTCAGGAGATAAGCTTCCAGCATATATATAGGGATCACAACAATGAGGCAAACATATTATCAAAGCAATCATCACTGGAACCCGAAGACAGAATCACTTATTACAACTAGTTGAATGGCTCGGAGGGGCCCAGGAAACACATCCCATCTGTTCTAGCTTTGATTTCAATATTTGGCAAAAGATCCTTTTTTTGGGCCTTTTGTTTCTATTTTCTTGTGATCGGATGTAATCTATAATGATCCACTAATCCTCTTGGCTTGGTCATGTTGTTGGCTCACCTGTTAATTTTTTTTGGATTTGGACAACATAGAGTATATATATATTGTAAATATCTGAAGTTTTTTGAAAACTTCGTCATGGATAGTACTTACAGGATTTCCCATGTGGATCTGATGATGTAAAAAATTATATATCCAATATAATTGAGAAAATTTTCTTTTTGGAAAAAAAAGTGGAATAATCCTTAGTAACGACCTAATCACGATGGAAAGGGATTCACATAATAGTTGCATGGTGATCATTGAGGACGAACATTCATGTTAAGACATCCCCATTGTTGTACTGCAATGAAAGCTTTCGTGTTCCAATTTGTGTTTGTGCCAATAATGATATATATGGTACCAATACCCAAATTGATCTTCATATTTGTTATTTGCTCCAATGATGAGATATATGGTACCCATACCCAAATTGATCTTCATATTTGCTCGCTTTAGGGATGATTTATACGCTTTGAATTTTTTTAAAACTTTATCTACGTGTATAAGTACTTATCTGCATGTTCTTATATGTATTTCTAACACAAAACTACCTCAAAATATAAGTCAATAATCAACTTAAAAGAGGATGTTTTCCTCTTTTTAGAAGAAAATTTTCAAATATGTTTAAAATATGTATTTTTATTTCTTTTAGTATAATTTTCAAATTTTTCAGTAATATGTAGTTACTACATATTACATGTTTTGTTATAATATAACAATGTTACATTATAACATATGTTATAATATAACAATGTTATATTATAACTAACAATGTTATATTATAACTAACAATGTTATATTATAACATATGTTATATATTTGTATGTTGTAGTTGGGGTTAAGTAACATTTTAAACAATTTAAAAAAAAAAATTGTAAGCATTTGTATATTGTAATTGAGAATAAGTGAAAATTGTAAGCAATTCTAGAAAAATAATTGTTATTATCTCCATTCAATTTTTTTTTGGCAATACAAATATTTGTTTAGAAGTTTTTTGGTTATCTTTGACGTTTCAAGAACTATAAAACTATTTTGATAATTAATAACAAAGTGTCATTTGTTCAATAGTAACATTTAAGACTCTTATGTGTTTAAGCATGTCCTCTATCTCATAATTATTGTACTTCCCAATTAAAAGAAATTTAAACTATAGATAATATAGACAAAACATAATTAATTTATGACCACATATTGGTGTTGGCTTATCAATAAATTCGAGCGGAAGATTGGCCACTGACGCCATCGGTGGTTGTCCTTGTTAAGCCCTAATATTGGCTCATTACCCCTTAATTGGGACATATTATATTAGTAATGTTATTTTATTTATGTCAGCTTTAGGCCATTAGTTGTAATCATACCTCCTAGTCTCCTATATATACCAAGGAGACATTTTCATTTTGAATCACCTTGTACTTGAACATTTAAGTGGGGTAAAAGGAGGTTGCCCCCTCGAAGAGGCTTATTATCTGAAATTATCTATTTTTCAAGGCATTGAGTTATTTTCTGAGGTTTTTCTATGCTATCTTGATATTTGGTTCTTAACATATGGTATCAGAGCTCAAGGTTTTGGGGTTTCGATGCTACATCTGAGACACCTTGGAATTTTCGCTATAACTTTTTTTCTACAACGTTTCAAAAGAAATGGCTTGGAGGATATTTAGTAGATAGATCAAGGTACGTTGGGTTCAAAATTCAGTTCCTGAGGCCTTATAATTTCTGAGATACAACCTATACAAGATAGGGTTCTGGAATCATCATGAAATGAGTAATTGCAGAATTTTTGCTATAAAAACTTTTCCGTAATGTTTCAGACCCTGAATTTTGGAGGCTATTTACATAAATTAGTAAGGTATCTTTGGTAAAAAGTTCATCTTTTGGGTCATCTTAAATTTGTAGATACACCCTATGTAAGATAGGGTATCTGACTAGTCCTATTGACTAGTCTCAAGAAGGTGTTCCAGGTAAAACATTCATAACTTCTTCCTAGAGTATCCAAATTGAGTGGGACTAGTTTCATTGGATCGTGGATAGTCTGTAATATTTCTGGTGCGAGTTTCAGAATTTTATATCAATCATTTTGTGCGGGGCACGCTATACAAGTGAGATCTCCTAGAAAGGACAAAAATCGGCAATTTGTGGGTAAGTTACCGTAAATTCCACTTGGCACATCCAATTTTGATCAGACCTGTGGCATTGCAGAGAAGAAATATCAGACAACTAAAGAAAATAAAGTTTCATACCCAGAAGGGCTGAAACTTGAGAGATACAACATAAGAAATATTGTCTAGCAAAACCACCTCAAAATCAAGGTTCAAAAGTGATCCTTGGCCAACATGCCACCAAAAAAGGGAACTTCTACACCAACTAAGCCTCCAGAAAATCCTACTTGGACTCTTGATGAAGGTGAAGAAATGCGTAGGGACATAAATGAACTACAAAAGAATATGGATTTAATGGAAGCTAAGTTGGATACTAAGATGGATTCAATGGAAGCTAAGTTGGATACTAAGATG
>ML789586.1:299866-313821 GCA_009831015.1 Picea engelmannii
TTGTAATTATACCTCCTAGTCTCCTATATATACCAAGGAGACATTTTCATTTTGAATTATCTTGTACTTGAACATTTAAGTGGGGTAAAAGGAGGTTGCCCCCTCGAAGAGGCTTATTATCTAAAATTATCTCTTTTTCAAGGTGTTGAGTACTTTTCTGAGGTTTTTCTATGCTATCTTGGTATTTGGTTCTTAACAGTCCCTAAGAGGAAGGTTCATACTTTTCAAAGCGGTGCTTGAGAGTATGCCAGTGTATTGGTTGACGATGGCTATTATTCCTTCTATAGTTCTAAAAAAGATCAGGAAATTGATGTTCAATTTCTTGTGGTCGGGCAGTGGGACTAGAGATCGCATACATCTTTGCAAATGGGAATCCTTAGCCAAACCAAAATCATTTGGTGGTTGGGGGCTCAAGAATCTGTTGGTTTTCAGTAGAGCTTTGTGTTAGAAAAATAGGTGTCCTTGTTTCACCATAGACAATATAGCAATATTGTTACCCAACCATAGGTCGAAGCCACCCTCGAGCACCTTAAACTTGACATAGATAATAATTCTGGAAGTAAACCCTAGAACCAATAGCCAATCAATGTAGTGTACCTCTCTCCAAAGCTAGCGCACAAGGTAGAAAGTCCAAACCATTACCAAGAGAAATTCCAAGCCTAAAACCGAAAATACAAGTTGCAGTAGTTGCAACTGCAACTACTCTCCAAACTTTTGCTCTTACTAAATTTCTGCAGTTGCGAGTTGTGTATATCCAAATGAGCTCTGGCATTCTGTATTTATATTGGTCTTCTTTAAATGTCTGGGCTGACTTCTCTTTCTGGAGGCTAGAAACTCAATATTAATTATTCTCTTTAGTCGACTTGTCTTCTAGGGCTATGTCCAAGGCTTTTAGGGTTTCTCTTTCTTCTTGAAATATTCTAGTCGTGTCAAGGTTTACACATAGAGGTTAATACCTCCCATGGCTACCAAAATATCAACACTCCCTCCTAGCTAGGGAGGTATTAAAAGAATTGATATTGAACACAAACAAATCATTCAACTGATAGCATCATCATAGCCACACATGTTATCTCATGATCAAATCACGAGCACCATCGTCACTATTAGTATAATCTTATAGCATCAACTGCATCATTTCTCGAATCCATACTCCATCTGAGTAATCAGGCATGATGTTGAATAAGTCACTTCCTCCATAGAGTGGTATAAGAACCATGGCTTATGTCCAAGTATTTTAGGGTTTCTCTTGCTTCTCGGAATATTCTAGTCATGTAAATGTTTACACGTGGAGGTTAATACCACCCGCGGCTTCCAAAATATCAACACTCCCTCCTAGCTAGGGAGGTATTAAAGGAAATGATATTGAGCACAAACAAAGTATTCAACCGATAGCATCATCATAGCCACACATGTTATCTCATGATCAAATCACGAGCACCATCATCACTAGTAGTATCATCTTATAGCATCAACTGCATCATTTCTCGAATCCATACTCCAGCTGAGTAATCAGGCATGATGTTGAATACGTCACTTACTCCACAGAGTGATATAAGAACCATTCTTCTAATCCGTACATATGTCCTAGAAGAATAATTATTCTAATAGATGTTGGAAGCCACGCTATGCGCTACAAGGACTATTCTTCTAAATCGAACATACGTCCTAGAGGAATAAATGTCATGGACCATTTTCTGCTTGAAGAATGTTTGTCCACCAACACACTAACTATCCCTCTAGCTGGTAATCATTTCCAACATTATTGATAGTCTTCATGGCAATCAGAACAATGTCATTCAATAGAACACAATTGTGTCTATCCATAGTAGTACACAACTACTATCTAGTGGTACACAACTACACCAAGTAGCACACGGTTACTTAATCAGTGACACATAGTCACAACCAGTTGAACACATCCACCATAGTAGCATACATCTATTGTCCAGAGACATAGAGTCTCCACAACAATCATATCATCTTATATCAACCTGCATAAAAAAATATCATGATATAAAATTAGTCATTTGGGCCATTCATCCACTCACATCTGCGAGATTTGGAAGAGCATCTACCCTCAAAAGGTAAGACATCAGCTATGGGCTATCTAGACTATTCTTCTCAAGCATAAAAGAATATTTGTCCCTGATTTCTGAGCTTGGACCATTCAACTAACTCAGACATTCCTCCAACGCTAATCATAGTGCAACCTGGAGAGAATGAGTCTGCCCTAGGGAATGCATGTCCCTAATTGCTAAACCTAGACCATTCACCTAACTAGATCATTCCTCTGGCACTAATCATCATGCAACTTGGAGAGAATGAGTCTGCCCTAGGGAATGATTGTCCGAACCATTTCCTAATGGAAATGATTCTCCTGCACCAACCTCCAAAATAAACCATTCTTCGAAACAACTCATAACTGTGAACTTCGAAAGAATCATTGTCCGGTAAGGCGAACCATTCTACTTGGCCACTACTCAGAGTGACTGCGAATTATTGTCCTAGATCATTCCCCCACACTGGCCACAATGAGAATCGTTGTCTATGGTACATCAACAATCTATCAGACCATTTTCATTACGAAAATGATTGTCTGATCTGGACCATTTTCTGAACTGGAAAATGCATGTCTGTCGGAAATCTCAAACCACTTTCTGAACTGGAAAGGAATTGTTTATCCTGGACCATTTTTTGAACTGAAAAATGAATGTCCATAAATCAATAACATATAAGTGCTCCCTCCCAACCTAAGAGTAATCTCTTCTTTTTTCAATAAGGAAGTTGTCTCCACAAGCCCCAGCTTGTTTCTTAAGTACGGAAATTTTTCATCTTGGACAAAGGCGTTACCAAAATATTTGTTATCTACTCATTGGTGGAGATATATTGGAAAACCAATTCTCTCTTCTCGACTTTATCACAGAGAATATAATGCTTGATCTCAATGTATTTCGGTCTATCATGGAACACTGATTTTCTCTGAAGGCTTCACGTAGCTTTGATCATTACAATATAGCATGGTTGAATTCAATACTTATGTTTCCTACTAACTGATGACATCGTGGCAAAGCTCAAACTGAAACACATCCAAGTAGCACTTCTTCTGTCATCATGAGAGTTTGTCATGGATTTAACAATCCATCATCCCGAACTTCTGAGTAACCATTATGATACACTATTTCTTTCATAAAAGGTTTTCACCACGCTTCTGTTGTATATAAGATACTTTGCATCAAGTTGTTTGAATCCATACAAGGTCTTCTTATATCTGCATACATGGGTCTCTTTCTGGTATAAGCTTCTTTCTCAATTTGCTTTGTTTGGGAAAAACAATCTTTTATATATAAATTCCAATTCAAGGATACTATAGGAGGTATGTCTGGTTTACTGGAACGAGTTGTCGTCATAGTATTTTCCCTTCTTCTGGAAGAACTTCTGAATCTTGCAATGCTTCCATTCATAAGTCTTTTTCTTACATATGTTTTTCTTTATCATAACTTCCATTTCTTATGCTTGATTGCTTCTAGTGGGTTCAAACCAAGCTGGTAGTCTGTGTTATTCTCGGTATAATAATTGGTTGTTCTTTCTTTCTTGGAATCTTCATGTTCTTCCTCATGTTTCTCTTTAGCTCTTTGGTCCATGGAGTCTTCTATAGATTCCATGCCATGAAGATTCCAACTTCTTCCTTTCATCATAGGATCATGGATGTAGATGGACAACCAAGGATACTTTAAGGTTTCTTTTCAAAGAAGACTTCTTCTAGAGTCAAATTGAACACGTGTTCCTTATCATGGCTGCTATTTTCAATGGGAACATGGACAAATACTTCATAATCCTTAATGGATCATATCATTTAGGATTAGCTCCCTCCTAATCCTTGCTTCATGCATGATTGCATTCTCTTCTTTTGGAATTTTGTAATCAAATCCCTTCATCCAAGAGAGTCCATGCTTTTGTTTGCATCCTTATTGCCTTCTGCAAAGTGCCACAATTCTTTCTAATTTCCTCTTGATTGTTGACTTCTTTCTATTTTGACTTCTTCTGGATCTCTTCAAGTTTGATTATGATTTCCGCATATCTGGCAGTTGTTACTTATATAATAGCTTCCACATGAATTGTTACCAAGGATTTTCAACGTACTTCATCTTTTCATGTGTATTGCTTGACTTGTAGTCATCGTGATAGCAATCATTATCGTGTTATTCTTCCATAGGTATTGTTTCACTTGAACATCTTATCTTCTAAGAAATAGATATGCATGATATGTAGATGGACAACCAAGGATACTTTAAGGCTTCTTTTCAAAGAAGACTTCTTCTAGAGTCAAATTGAACATGTGTTGCTTATCACGGTTGCTATTTTCAATGGGAACATGGATAGATACTTCATAATCCTTAATGGATCATATCATTTAGGATTAGCTCCCTCCTAATCCTTACTTCATGCATGAATGCATGCTCTTCTTTTGGAATTTTGTAATCAAGTCCCTTCATCTAAGAGAGTCCATGCTTCTGTTTGCATCCTTATGGCCTTCTGCAAAGTGCCACAAGTATTTATAATTTCCTCTTGATTGTTGACTTCTTTCTGTTTTGACTTCTTCTGGGTCTCTTCAAGTTTGATTATGATTTCAGCTTATCTGGTAGTTGTTCCTTATATAATAGCTTCCACATGAATTGTTACCAAGGATTGTCAACATACTTCATCTTTTCATGTGTATTGCTTGACTTGTAGTCATCGTGATAGCGGTCATTATCTTGTTATTCTTCCATAGGTATTGTTTCATTTGAACATCTTATCTTCTAAGAAATAGATATGCATGATATGTACAGAAACTATGTAAACACGGTAGGTACAAGAACTTTGAAGAATATTGTTACCTTAACTTACAAGAAGAAGTATGTTTTATCATGCTTGGCCTTCTTTGAGGGTTTCCTTTCTTCAAAAACTAATGCTTCGTCTGTTTCCTTCATTTTCTTTAACTCGGGACAATGGTTCCTGTAGTGACCATATTTTCGACAGTGGAAGCATTGTATCTTTGACATATCCTTTTCTTGATTTGGTTTATTCCTCAAGCCAAACTTCTTATTCTTAAAATTCTTGAATTTTGTTGTTAAGGCTTGATCTTCGTATTTATTTTGGGATTTCTCTTTTGCGTTAATCCTTGATTCTTCTTGTGCACAAGTCCAAAGTTCTTCAAATGTGGGATACTCCTTTCTTGTGTTCATGCTTGCGGAAAATGCATTCGATATATTGGGAAGGCCATTGAGTATTATATTTACCAGTTCCTTTTTTTTCTGAAATGATTTATTCAATAACTTGTAGTTGATCTCTTAACTGAGAGATTCTTACAAAGTATGATGTTATGATGTCATCATCATTCATTTGCATGTCATGGAGCTCATTCTTCAGACTCATTAGTTGTCCAATGTTTCTGATTGAGAAGAGGTTAGTTAGGGCATCATACATTTTCTTAGATGGGTCAAGATGAGAGATGTAAGGGTAGTCTTTTATAGAGTCCACTATGATACTCATGTCATCGATGTCATTGTCCTTGAACTTCTCCATAATTGCAGTGTTCTGAGGTTCCTTCTCTTCTCCTTCTTCATATTGTGGTTCCACAATTTTTCCTTTCACGATATCCAACACTTTATTCTTGGCAAGGATGAGGTCAATCCTTGTCTTGCATGCTCTGAAGTTAGAAGCCCCTTCTAACTTGTTTTATGACTTCATAGAGTAAGTCATGATTGCTTTGACTTGGTCAACCTTTGACTTTGACCAAAAACTCAAACTTGACGTCTTAGCTTGTTGAGAATACTAGGAGGTGTGCTAAGTTAGGGTGCACTAGGCTATCCAGAAATTAGGTCAATCTCTTCACTTAAGGTGCCTCAACAAGAGGGTTAGGGTTTCATTGTTGCAGCAAAACTTGTTTCGTTGTTGCAGCAAAACTTTGACTGCAACTGCAACGGTAACTGAGCAAATCCTCCCAATCTATTTTTGAATGGTTAGACTATCTAAAGATAGGGTGGGCCCATAACCTGTTAGAAAAATAGGTGTGCTCGTTTCACCAAATATTGTCACCCAACCATAGGAAGCCACCCCCGAGCACCTTAACCTTAACAGAGAGAATAATTTTGAAAGAAAACCCTAGAACCAATAGCCAATCAATGTAGTGTACCTCTCTCTAGAGCTAGCGCACAAGGTAAAAAGTCCAAACCATAACCAAGAGAAAGTCCAAGCTTAAAATCGAAAATACAAGTTACAGTAGTTGCAACTGCAGCTACTCTCCAAACTTGTGCACTTACTAAATTTCTGCAATTGCAAGTTGTGTATATCCAAATGAGCTCTAGCATCTTGTATTTACACTGCTCTTTTTTAGCTGTCTAGGTTGGCTTCTCTTTCTGGAGGCTAGAAACTCAATATTAATTATTCTCTTTAGTGGACTTGTCTTCTAAGGTTATGTCCAAGGCTTTTAGGGTTTCTCTTGCTTCCGGAAATATTTTAGTCTTGTCAAGGTTTACACATGGAGGTTAATACCAAAATATCAACACTCTGGCTGCGAACACTCTGTGGAGATGCTTAATGAAGAAAGGCCTCTAACATAGAGCTTTGAAGGATATATACTTTCCCTCGACCCTGGTGGTGGCTTGGCTAAGATGCCCATCAATTAGGACACACAATGCCTTCAACACCTAGAGATGTCTCTTAAAATCATTGGAGGTTATCAAATAGGGGTTGGCTTGGAATCTTGGGTCTGGCCACACTATACGTCTCGAAGAAGATGTTCTTGGACTGGGTAGAAAATCCTTGTGATCGACCAAACTACTCACAACTCTTAAGCAACAGGGTATACACTATATGTTTCAGGAAAAAGGACCGGGGAGGATCGAAACAGTGTTAGCACATTGGAAAACTAGTGGAGATCTTGGTTTCACATCAGTGGAAGTTGTTGAAAGGGATCTTTTTTGCAAACATTTAATAAATCCGGGAATCTTGTTGAAAAACCGCGTGGATACTCTTATTTGGAATGGGGGATATAATTCATGTATCCTCACTGTTAATAATGCATACGATACTTTGGCAACTAATTTGTGGATTCGTAGCACGAGTTGGTGGCATAGAACCTTGTGGGATCAGGATCTCGCTCTGAAGATTAAACTATTTTCTTGGTTGATGATGGAAGGGAAGATTCTCACTTGGGACAATCTTTAGAGAAGAGGTTGGGTTGGTCCAAGTGTTTGTTATTTGTGCTTGCAGGAGCCCAAAACAGTGATACATTTAATGAATCACGGCAAATTCACCCAAGAGGTGTGGAATCAAAGCATCAAAACCCTCAAATTAAAGTCTAAGTGATCAACACCCTCACTACAAATTGGAATCTCGGATTAGACAATGAGATTTCCAGCACCACATCACTCCCTTTCAACACTTGCTGGCAAGTGTGGCTGGAAAGGAACAAGGTCATTTTTTAGAGTGGTAGGCCCTCCACCATCTCGGTTCTTCACATGATCTTTGGTAGCTTAGGGGCTTCACAGATACAATCCTTTCATGTCAAATCACATCGATCTAAACTTGTCCTGATGGAGGGAGTGTCGACGGGATGGTTTGAAGAGGTAGCAAAAGCTAAGGGTCTGGAAAGTGGAGCGAGTGGACTCATAGGAGCAAGTGGACTCATAAGAGCAGACCAAAACACATAATTCAGATGGTTGCTAAACTGTGGACCAGGTACAAACACAAGAGCAGAATTGTTGGGAGCTTGGGCTCTTTTAACCTCGACAACTAGACTACATATACGGGACCTACAAGTATTCGAGGATTCAAGAATCATAATTTTTTGGTTAAATCATATAAGTAACCTCCATGTCATAAATTTGGAGTGTTGAGAATTCAATAAAGAAGTAGATGAGCTTTCCAAAAGAGCTTTATAACACCGAGAAGGTACAATATTTTATTTTACTATCAGTTGAAAGATGGCCATAGGGGCCCATTAATGGGTATAAATCTTCTCTAAAGCTTCATTTTTAGGATTGTGTAATAAGTCTATTCCATTCAGGTTTTTCTAAAGTGTTAGTGGAGATTTGTCAAGTTAGAGTGAAAACCAATTTTACTTGGTTGGATTGGTGACATGCATGTACTTCACGCTGTTTAGATTCCTTAACTTCAAAGGTTTAGTTTACTTTAGCATATAATATGTAGTTAAAATCTTCATTCCTGAGGACGAATTATGAACTATTAAGTTTTATGAATGATCGTTGAGGACGAACATTCCTATTAAGACATCCCCATTGTTGTTCTGCAACGAAAGCTTTCGTGTTCCAAGTTGTGTTTGTGCCAATAATGATATATATGGTACCCATACCCAAATTGATCTTCATATTTGCTATTTGCTCCAATGATGAGATATATGGTACCCATACCCAAATTGATCTTCATATTTGCTCGCTTTAAGGATGATTTATACACTTTGAATTTTTTTTAAACTCTATCTATGTGTATAAGTACTTATCTGCATGTTCTTATATGTATTTCTAACACAAAACTACCTGAAAATATAAGTCAATAATCAACTTAAAAGAATATGTTTTCCTCTTTTCAGAATAAAATTTTCAAATATGTTTAAAATATGTATTTTTATTTCTTTTAGTATAATTTTCAATTTTTTTTAGTAATATGTAGTTACTACATATTACATGTTTTGTTATAATATAACAATGTTACATTATAACATATGTTATAATATACATTGTTATATTATAACATAACATTGTTTATGTTATAATATACATTGTTATATTACAACATAACATATGTTATAATACAACAATGTTATATTATAACATATGTTATATATTTGTATGTTGTACTTGCATTTGTATGTTGTAGTTGGGTTAAATAACATTTTAAACAATTTAAAAAAAAAAATTGTAAGCATTTGTATATTGTAAATGAGAATAAGTGAAAAATGTAAGCAATTCTAGAAAAATAATTGTTATTATCTCCATTACTTCATATTTTTTTTTGGCAATACAAATGTTTGTTTAGCCAAGTTTTTTTGGTTATCTTTGACGTTTCAAGAACTATAAAACTATTTTGATAATTAATAACAAAGTGTCATTTGTTCAATAGTAACATTTAAGACTCTTATGTGTTTAAGCATGTCCTCTATCTCATAATTATTGGGACATAATTATTGTACTTCCCAATTAAAAGAAATTTAAACTATAGATAATATAGACAAAACATAATTAATCTATGACCACATATTGGTGTTGGCTTATCAATAAATTCGAGCAGAAGATTGGCCATTGGTGCCATCGGTGGTTGTCCCTAAGAGGAAGGTTTATACTTGTCAAAGTGGTGCTTGAGAGTATGCCAGTGTATTGGTTGACGATGGCTATTATTCCTTCTACAGTTCTCAAAAAGATCAGAAAATTGATGTTCAATTTCTTGTGGTCGGGCAGTGGGACTAGAGATCGCATACATCTTTTGGTGGTTGGGGGCTCAAGAATCTGTTGGTTTTCAGTAGAGCTTTGTGTTAGAAAAATAGGTGTCCTTGTTTCACCATAGACAATATAGCAATATTGTTACCCAACCATAGGCCGAAGCCACCCTCGAGCACCTTAACCTTCACATAGATAATAATTCTGGAAGTAAACCCTAGAACCAATAGCCAATCAATGTAGCGTACCTCTCTCCAGAGCTAGCGCACAAGGTAGAAAGTCCAAACCATAACCAAGAGAAAGTTCAAGCCTAAAATCGAAAATACAAGTTGCAGTAGTTGCAACTGCAACTACTCTCCAAACTTGCACACTTACTAAATTTCTGCAGTTGCGAGCTGTGTATATCCAAATGAGCTCTGGCATTCTGTATTTATATTGGTCTTTTTTAGCTGTCTGGGCCGACTTCTCTTTCTGGAGGCTAGAAACTCAATATTAATTATTCTCTTTAGCCGACTTGTCTTCTAGGGCTATGTCCAAGGCTTTTAGGGTTTCTCTTGCTTATCGAAATATTCTAGTCGTGTCAAGGTTTACACGTGGAGGTTAATACCTCCCACGGCTACCAAAATATCAACACTCCCTCCTAGCTAGGGAGGTATTAAAAGAACTGATATTGAACACAAACAAATCATTCAACTGATAGCATCATCATAGCCACACATGTTATCTCATGATCAAATCACGAGCACCATCATCACTATTACTATCATCTTATAGCATCAACTGCATCATTTCTCGAATCCATACTCCATCTGAGTAATCAAGCATGATGTTGAATAAGTCACTTACTCCACAAAGTGGTATAAGAACCATGGCTTATGTCCAAGAATTTTAGGGTTTCTCTTGCTTCTCGGAATATTCTAGTCATGTAAATGTTTACATGTGGAGGTTAATACCTCCCGCGGCTTCCAAAATATCAACACTCCCTCCTAGCTAGGGAGATATTAAAGGAAATGATATTGAGCACAAACAAAGCATTCAACCGATAGCATCATCATAGCCACACATGTTATCTCATGATCAAATCACGAGCACCATCATCACTATTAGTATCATCTTATAGCATCAACTGCATCATTTCTCGAATCCATACTCCATCTGAGTAATCAGGCATGATGTTGAATAAGTCACTTACTCCACAGAGTGATATAAGAACCATTCTTCTAATCCGTACATATGTCCTAGAAGAATAATTATTCTAACAGATGTTGGAAGCCACGCTATGGGCTACAAGGACTATTCTTCTAAATCGGACATACATCCTAGAGGAATAAATGTCATGGACCATTTTCCGCTTGAAGAATGTTTTTCCACCAACACACTAACTATCCCTCTAGCTGGTAATCATTTCCAACATTATTGATAGTCTTCAGGGCAATCAGAACAATGCCATTCAATAGAACACAATTGTGTCTATCCATAGTAGTACACAACTACTATCCAGTGGTACACAACCACACCAAGTAGCACACGATTACTTAATCAGTGACACATAGTCACAACCAGTTGAACACATCCACCATAGTAGCATACATCTATTGTCCAGAGACACAGAGTCTCCACAACAATCATATCATCTTATATAAACCTGCATAAAACAATATCATGATATAAAATGAGTCATTTGGGCCATTCTTCCACTCACATCTGCAAGATTTGGAAGAGCATCTACCCTCAAAAGGTAAGACATCAGCTATGGGCTATCTAGACTATTCTTCTCAAGCATAGAAGAATATTTGTTCCTGATTTCTGAGCTTGGACCATTCAACTAACTCAGACATTCCTCCAGCGCTAATCATAGTGCAACCTGGAGAGAATGAGTCTGCCCTAGGGAATGCATGTCCCTAATTGCTAAACCTAGACCATTCACCTAACTGGATCATTCCTCTGGCACTAATCATAGTGCAACTTGGAGAGAATGAGTCTGCCCTAAGGAATGATTGTCCGAACGATTTCCTAATGGAAATGATTGTCTTGCACCAACCTCCAAAATAAACCATTCTTCGAAACAACTCACAACTGTGAACTTCGAAAGAATCATTGTTCGGTAAGGCGAACCATTCTACTTGGCTACTACTCAGAGTGACTGCGAATGATTGTCCTAGATCATTCCCCCACACTGGCCACAATGAGAATCGTTGTCTATGGTACATCAACAATCTATCAGACCATTTTCATTACGAAAATGATTGTTTGATCTGGACCATTTTCCGAACTGGAAAATGCATGTCCGTCGGAAATCTCAAACCACTTTCTGAACTGGAAAGGAATTGTTTATCCTGGACCATTTTTTGAACTGAAAAATGAATGTCCATAAATCAATAACATATAAGTGCTCCCTCCCAACCTAAGAGTAATCTCTTCTTTTTTCAATAAGGAAGTTGTCTCCACAAGCCCCAGCTTGTTTCTTAAGTACGGAAATTTTTCATCTTGGACAAAGGCGTTACCAAAATATTTGTTATCTACTCATTGGTGGAGATATATTGGAAAACCAATTCTCTCTTCTCGACTTTATTACGGAGAATATAATGCTTGATCTCAATGTACTTCGGTCTATCATGGAACACTGATTTTCTCTGAAGGCTTCACGTAGCTTTGATCATTACAATATATCATGGTTGAATTCAATACTTATGTTTCCTACTAACTGATGACATCGTGGCAAAGCTCACACTGAAACACATCCAAGTAGCACTTCTTTTGTCATCATGAGAGTTTGTCATGGATTTAGCAATCCATCATCCTGAACTTCTGAGTAACCATTATGATACACTATTTCTTTCATAGAAGGTTTTCACCACGCTTCTGTTGTATATAAGATACTTTGCATCAAGTTGTTTGAATCAATACAAGGTCTTCTTATATCTGCATACATGGGTCTCTTTCTGGTATAAGCTTCTTTCTCAATTTGCCTTGTTTGGGAAGAACAATCTTTTATATGTAAATTCCAATTCAAGGATACTATAGGAGGTATGTTTGGTTTACTGGAACGAGTTGTCGTCATAGTATTTTCCCTTCTTCTGGAAGAACTTCTGAATCTCGCAATGCTTCCATTCATAAGTCTTTTTCTTACATACGTTGTTCTTTATCATAACTTCCATTTCTTATGCTTGATTGCTTCTAGTGGGTTCAAACCAAGCTGGTAGTCTCTGTTATTCTCGGTATAATAATTGGTTGTTCTTTCTTTCTTGGAATCTTTATGTTCTTCCTCATGTTTCTCTTTAGCTCTTTGGTCCATGGAGTCTTCTATAGATTCCATGCCCTGAAGATTCCAACTTCTTCCTTTCATCATAGGATCATGGATGTAGATGGACAACCAATGATACTTTAAGGCTTCTTTTCGAAGAAGACTTCTTCTAGAGTCAAATTGAACACGTGTTACTTATCATGGCTGCTATTTTCAATGGGAACATAGACAGATACTTCATAATCCTTAATGGATCATATCATTTAGGATTAGCTCCCTCCTAATCCTTACTTCATGCATGAATGCATGCTCTTCTTTTGGAATTTTGTAATCAAATCCCTTCATCCAAGAGAGTCCATGCTTCTGTTTGCATCCTTATTGCCTTCTGCAAAGTGCCACAAATCTTTCTAATTTCCTCTTGATTGTTGACTTCTTTCTGTTTTGACTTCTTCTGGATCTCTTCAAGTTTGATTATGATTTCAGCATATCTGGCAGTTGTTACTTATATAATAGCTTCCACATGAATTGTTATCAAGGATTGTCAACGTACTTCATCTTTTCATGTGTATTGCTTGACTTGTAGTCATCGTGATAGCAATCATTATCTTGTTATTCTTCCATAGGTATTGTTTCACTTGAACATCTTATCTTCTAAGAAATAGATATGCATGATATGTAGATGGGCAACCAAGGATACTTTAAGGCATCTTTTCGAAGAAGACTTCTTCTAGAGTCAAATTGAACACGTGTTGCTTATCATGGCTGCTATTTTCAATGGAAACATGGATAGATACTTCATAATCCTTAATGGATCATATCATTTAGGATTAGCTCCCTCCTAATCCTTACTTCATGCATGAATGCATGCTCTTCTTTTGGAATTTTGTAATCAAGTCCCTTCATCTAAGAGAGTCCATGCTTCCGTTTGCATCCTTATTGCCTTCTGCAAAGTGCCACAAGTCTTTCTAATTTCCTCTCGATTGTTGACTTCTTTCTGTTTTGACTTCTTCTGGGTCTCTTCAAGTTTGATTATGATTTCAGCTTATCTGGCAGTTGTTCCTTATATAATAGCTTCCACATGAATTGTTACCAATGATTGTCAACATACTTGATCTTTTCATGTGTATCGCTTGACTTGTAGTCATCGTGATAGCAATCATTATCTTGTTATTCTTCCATAGGTATTGTTTCACTTGAACATCTTATCTTCTAAGAAATAGATATGCATGATATGTAGATGGACAACCAAGGATACTTTAAGGCTTCTTTTC
>ML789587.1:8058-18462 GCA_009831015.1 Picea engelmannii
AGTAGTGTCTTGGTTCAGTCGGAAGCAGAAGTCAGTGGCTTTGAGTTCGGCAGAGGCTGAGTATATGGCAGCTAGTCAGGCCAGTTGTGAGGCCCTTTGGCTTCGCAAGATGCTAGTGGGATTGTTCGATTTGCAGTTGAGGCCTACTATGATTTACTGTGATAATCAAAGTTGTATCAAACTCTCGGAAAATCCAGTTTTTCATGACCGGTCTAAGCATATCGAGATTCGGTATCACTTCAAGACTACTACTATATGTTGACGATCTATTCATAACAGGTGAAGAGTCTCTCATCATTCAGTGCAAGAAGGAACTAGCTTTTGAATTTGATATGAAATATCTAGGTCTCATGCATTATTACTTGGGACTAGAAGTATGGCAGAAGCGTGGTGAAGTATTCCTTGGACAAGGAAAGTACACAATAAAGATCATTTAGAAGTTTGGAATGGACTGTAAGTCCATGGACACTCCTATGAATGCGGATATAAGAAAAGTAAAAGATCCAGACTCTGATCCAGTAGATCCATCTCTATATCGACAACTAATTGGGTCATTGATGTATTTGGTAAATACTCGACCAGACATTTGCTTTGTCGTGAATACAATAAGCCAGTTCCAAGTGGAACCAAGACATGAGCACTGGATAGCTACAAAGCATGTATTAAGATATATTTGTGGGACAATAAACTATGGCTTGAGATATACCGCATCCAGTGATATCCAACGTCATGGATTCACAGACTCAGATTGGGCAGGAAGTGCAGAAGACAGAAAGAGCACTTCAGGTACGTGTTTCAGCTTGGGCTCTGCTATGATATCTTGGAGCAACAGGAAACAGAAGTCTGTCGCACTCAGCACAGCAGAAGCAGATTATATCGCAACATGTGAAGCATGCACATAAGCAATATGTCTAAGGAAGTTAATCTCCGATTTATTTGATCAGATTCTAGAATCGACCATAATACATTGTGATAATCAGAGTTGTATAAGATTATCAGAACATCCCGTGTTTCATGAAAGGTCGAAACACATTGAGATCAAATACTACTTTATTCAAGATAAAGTCCAGGAAGGAGAGATAAAGCTCGAGCGTATCCCCACAGATGAGCAGACTGCAGACATCCTGACAAAACCTCTATCCAGAATAAAGTTTGCATATTTCCGAGAGAAGATGGGGATCATGGAAATAACTCCCTTAGCTGAAAGGGAAGAAATGACTCTCCAGGTTGGGAGGGAGCACTGAAAATATTATTGAAGACATTTATTTTCGAGATTGAAAAATAGCCCAGTTGGGCAGATTCTTTCCTATTCGGAAAGTGGATTGAGATTTCTGACGGACAGCGATTTCCCATTTTGGTTAACATGGGAAATGGTCCAAGTTGTTGATGTATCATAGACAGCAACTTCCCATTGTGGTTAACATGGGGAGTGGTCTAGGGCAGTCTCTCTTCTTGAGGGTTACTCAAGAAGACTGGCCCGCCTCGCCGGACAGCAATTTCTCAGTGTGGTTAACATGAGGAATGGTCTGTTTTGGAGGTTGATACAGGACAGTCTTTTCCTCTTGTGGTTAACAAAGGAAATGGTCCGGACAGTCATTTCTTAGGGTGTATTCATTCTCTCCAGGTTGCACTTTGTTTAGTGTTGGAGGAATTGCCCAGGGTGGGGAATGGTCCAGGATCAACAATCAGGGACAGACATTCCTTAGGGCATATTCATTCTCTCCAGGGTTACACTTTGTTTAGTGTCGGAGGAATGGCCCAGGGTGAGGAATGGTCCAGGCTCAGAAATCAGAAGCAATCATTCTTCCTTGTTTGAGAAGACTCATCGTTGATGTTCTACAGTGAGGGCAGATATTCTTTCAGAGCTCACAGATGTGAGTGAAAGATTGGCCCAGATGATTCAGTTTATCTTTAACAATATTTTTTGTGCAGGTTGATAACAGATGATTGTTATGGAGACTGCCTGTCTCCAAACAGTAGAGATATGCTCCTGTGGTGGATATGTTCCATTGTTTGTGACTATGTGTCATGGTTTGAGTAGTTGTGTACTACCGTGGATAGACACAGTTGTGTTCTATCAATTGATATTGTACCAATTGTCATGGAGATTATCCAGTTGGATAATAATGATGGTGCTCGTGATACTACCAGTTGAATGGTATGTTTTGTGCTCAAGACCATACCTCCCTAGCTAGGAGGGAGTGTTGATATTATGGTAGCTTCGGGAGGTATGAACCTCTATTGTGACCTTTGACAAGATTAGAATGTTCTGGAAGGAAGCAAAGAAATGAAGGAAACCCTAGACAAGATGTTGGCTGCAGAAATATAATTAATATGAATTAATTAGTACCCAGAAGGAGAAGTCGATCGAGGCAAGCCTGCCATAATTACTATAAATACAGGGCGCTAGTCTCTCATTATTCACATTCTCAGAATTGCAGAAGTCACTTGTGCGCACTGCAGTCTAGCAGTTTTGTGCGCAAGTTCTAGGGAAGGTGTTGCGCCAGTTTTTGGGTTGGAATATCTGATCAGCTTTGGTTACTTTCTTTCTTGGTGCATTAGTCTTGCTTGGCTATCGATTGCTACCAGGATTCTTCTCTTTGTCAAGGTCAAGGTGCTCGGAGGATGGCTTCAACCTATGGTTGGGTGACAAGGGTATTGTCAATGGTAAAACGAGCACAATCCTTCATATTCTAATATTATCTTCATCTTCTTTAATGGAATCATGAGGTGATTCTTGCTCCTCAAGGATTCGGTCACCTTCTTCGTGAATCTCCTCTGGAAGGTCATGTTCCTCAATCAACTCTTTATCTTCTTGTCAATGAGCATTCACGAGGTCTTTTATGAGAAAGTCGGAGAAGAATCCTTCTTCTTCAAGGGTTGTCGTGAGTTCTTGAAGAGTGCCTTCATATGTCTAAGAGTGTGAGTTCCCATACTCAAGAAATCTGCTAATGAGATCTATAAGGGAAGATATGCCTTTTGGTTTGCAACAATCTTTGATCCAATCTTGTAATTCAAACGGGAGCAAACATATAAACCATATTATTTGTATATCCTCATGTTCAAAATGAATGCGGTGCTAGCGTTATTTATAAGGAAACCCTAGCACTCCAAAAGTCACAAAAATGAAAAGTCACGTCTCATAAGTGGGGCCGACCCCTTAGATTTGCCTTTACAAATGATAAATAATATCAAAATAATACAAAAATGCCCTCCTAGGTCACACGTGTGGTGATGGCATGCTCCAAGAGGGTGTGTGAGAGCCTCCCAAGGCCACATGTCATCATCTCATGGTGTAGTCATGGAAAGAGGTGCATTTTCTCGTCCATGGTCATGTCACATCATCCATGGTACCCCAAGTGGTCATCAAGCCCCACCATCGTCAAACCCTAAAATGTGACATCATCATCAATGGAGGGGCTAACATCTAGGGTGTAGGGCACTGCGTCCAAGGTGGAGAGGGGTGTATCTCATCTCCACAAGGTATCCAACTGTACACTGGTGCAACGTCCTCATCCAATCAGTAATAGTCCCTGGTGTACATTGCCTAGCATGTGGGCTTTCATCCCATCTATCCATCGTCCAGGGTCTTGAAGATGTGACAGCCCATGTCTAAATGTGTCAAGTCACTGGGTGACTCACTGCCCTGCATCACACGTGCCATATCCGGCAATAAAGGCATGATGTCCTAGGTAAAGGCTTGGGTGTCCTTCAAAGAACCATTTCAGGGCAATCCAAATTAAAATAAAATACGAGATCGAGTAAACCAATGTTCATAAGATATACTAGTGCTTAAATCATGCAAAGTAAGTCATTACTCAAGATATAAGCCACATGAACAATTCACTTCAATATCTCCTTCAAATATCACACCAACTTAGGAATTTATGTAAGTTGGCAAGTTTGAATATGGGAGGGCCTTCATCAAACCCTATTAGGTGTGCCAACCAAAACAGTGAAAGAAAAGACCTAGGTAGAGGGATAAGTCCCGATGGAAACAGCGAAAGAAAAAGAACCATTCAAGAGTAAGTGTGATAGTGGTACGTGTTGAGCTTACTTCATTTCTTATGGTGTCACTGAATCCATTTCTATGAGCGTCTTTGTGGAGAGTATGCTTGCTCTTGAGTTACCACTTTCTAAGCGCTATGTTTTTCCAAACCCCTTTATCTGCCTTTTTATTTGTCCTCTTATCATATTTGCAAGTCACCTTTATAAGGTTTCAAGCTATAGCATCACTGCTTAGCACTGGGGCGAACGTGAAAAGGGTAGAGCTCAAGTTTGGACTGGCTTTTGAGAGTCCTTTGTTATCATTCCCTTCTTTCTTTAGCATCATTATTTTAGCAGTGGCTGCTATCAACCTCTAAGCCTTCAGCCCCTCTTCTCGTGAGAGAATGGACCATGACCCATTACCAAAGTTTAGTACACTGCGACAAGCTCCAGGATGGAAAGTGTTAAGTATGGTGGGGAACGGAACATTACCCTTGTGAGGGCCCCCAGTAGTACCCCTTTTCCCTGGGCGATGACAACACGAGACTAGGGCACAAATGTTGGCCACCAAGGTGAAACAAGGCAACAAACATAACTTCTTGAGCCAGTGATCCATTATCCAACTTCAACCAATGATCCTCATCTACATGCCTAGTAAATTAAGCACAACACTTCGCATGAAAGAAGGATTAACATACGTCACGGTGATGTTGGCTTACCCTCTCCAATATACTAAGTTGACTGGATGTGATGAGCTTGGTTGATCCGTAGTAGAAAAGGCAATCTTAGGAGAGTTGTTGGGTTGTTATCTATGGACATGTTGATCATCATCATGATCGGGATCATTGTCTCCATTGCGAGCCACGAGACATGATCTCCTCTAGTTACCCCTAGACATGGGGGGGTAACAGGCACAAAATAGGATGAAACAACAAGCAAATCAACATCGCAGTGAAAGGGAATTTGAAGTGGGGGATTGGGTATTTTTTAGGCTACAACCATATAAACAGGTGTCCCCCAAGTAACAAAAGAAGGACAATAAATTAGCACCCAAATATTATGGGCCCTATAAAGGGTTGCAAAGGATTGGAAGTATGGCTTACAATTTGGAGTTGCCTCCATCTTCACGTGTACATTCGATCTTCCATGTTTCTTGCTTAAAGACGTTCCCAGTCCAAACTATTTTACCAAATATTAATGAATAAGGGAAAATCATACTAGAAACAGAAACAATCCTTGAAAGAAGGATTAAGCAGCTGCAAAAATCGAGAAATTACTAAGTACCTTGTCAAATGGAAGAACCTACTAGTGGAAGAGGTGACATGGGAAGATGAGTCTTCATGCAAAAACACCTGCAATTAGTCAAGTGTTGAGGACAACACTTGTTTGAAGGGGAGGGGCATATTAAGCCCTAGAAAAAAACCCATGTTAAATATAAAACCCCTTATTAAGCCCTAGATGTTGAATTATTACATTTCTAGTGTTAAATTAGTACGTCGGCTAGAACCCTCCATTATACCATTTCATTATAATTGTACCATTTGTCTCCTATATATATACCAAGGAGACCTAGTCTTAGGATCATCTTATCTCATCTTGTACATTGAATATATTGTAAAAGGAGGTTTCCCCCTCGAAGTGGACTGTTATTTATTGACTTTTTATCATTTTCAAGGCATTGGTTCTTAACATTGATGAGAAGAGATAAAAGACTCTGTGTGCACCATCATTTAGAAGAAACGGTAAAAAGAAGAAGAATCTTGGGTATGCATCAAGTAAGGCATCCCTTGTTTATCATTGTTGTGGGAAGAAAGGCCATCATGTGGCATCTTGCTGGGAGAAGCAAACCACATGCCACAAGCCAAATTTCTTATGGAAGAAGAACAACAAGAAGACTTCCCCAACCAACAGTAAACTCAAAGGCACGGGGAGAAAAGGAGCATGCTAAGAAATCCATACCACAAAGCCAAGAAATTTTGCCACCACTGCAAGTTGAGTGGACATCGAGAAGCAAAGTGTTGGTCATTTCATCTAGAGATTTGTTATCCCCCACTTTAGGGATAACTAAGGAGATTATGTCTCGAGGCCCACTAGTACTAGACATGGAGTACCGAGAGACAAATCGACTTGAGCTTGGCCCTAGAGGGCCCTTCTTTTCTTCCTTTCAGCGCCTCCACTTTGTCAGCAGCAATAGCTTCCATCACCTCGGCTTGGTCCTGTAGCAGAGATGGATCTTGCTCCATCAAGTAATGAGTCCGAGTATCATGGTATGTGTCACTTTGATCCTAAAAACCTTTGAATATGTGCATTTAGTTCTTTTTGTTTCTAACGGGTGCTTGGATCTTATATTTTTCCACTTGACCATGTCTAGGGGGAATGATAGGATGCCCTAGTAAGCTTGTGCCCATAGGTTTTGAGTTGCCACTAGGGGGATTTCTGAAGAGTCATCGTCCGCTCCCGTCATACTTACCACTTTCCATCTTACTTCTCGCTCATCCTATTAGAGTTTAAGGTATTATTAGGTTTTCTTTTCAATTCACTAGATAACCATAGCATAGATAGGATCACTAAGAAATACACAATCAAAGAGACACATCATTTATCCTGGGAAACCCTCATGGGGGAGAAAACCCAGCAAAAACTTCCTTAATATAGATAGCCAATACAATGCCAAGAGATAACTCAAACAATACAGAAAGTCCTCTCCCAAGAATGTGTCTCTCTCTCTCTTCCTTCTTCTCCAACTGCAACTCCAAACTTGCGCTCTGATGAACAAGTGAGTAGTCAACAAATGAGGCGCTAGCCTCTCTTATTTATACAATCTGACAGGCGCTGAACTAAGGTGTCTTTTCACTGGCAAGGCCGACTTCTCATTCTGGGTGGTTATAACCACTTTTAATATATTATGGGGCCGACTTCTCTTTTAGCCTATTACAATTAGGGTTTGACCAATCCGCAAAAGGGGATTTGGTCATTTACAATACACGACATGATCAATCCACAGAAGGGGATTGATCTAATGAATAATACATCAATAATAAATAGAATACTATTTGCAGTTACAATATTTCAACACTCCCCCTTAACAAGAAGGGTATTCTACAACAACATCAGGCGAGAGAGAGGGTAGCATCATAAATAGCATCTTGGAACATTGACTGGCATATCTATAAATCATCGGAAGTTTTTCTCATCATCAATATCATCATTCACAACAAAGAGCTGGAATGGCATCATCATCCTCGTCAGCATGAGGCTAAGGCAACATCATCATCATCTTCAGCATGAGGCTAAAGTAACATCATCATCTTCGGCATGAAAGATGAAATAACATCATCATCATCATAATCATCTTCAGCAAGGAGCTGAAGTGGCATCATCATCATCATACTCAGCAAGAAGATGAAGTGGCATCATCATCAACTGCATCAACATGGATTAGTATAACACTAATACATCATCATCATCAATAACAGCACAAGGATGATACAACATCAAAAACAACAATATCACAACACAAAGGTTGGAGAGTCATCAACAACAACAACATCACAGTACGAAGGTTGGAGCATCATCAACATCAGCACTAGGCTGAGAGTCGTCTTCAGCACAAGGCTGGCATCACAGCACGAAGTTGGCTACACAATATCATCAGCACGAAGTTGGCATCACAGCACGAGGCTGGCACATCATCACAACACGAGGCTGGCACATCATCACAGCAATTAAGCTGGCACATCATCAACATTTTGTGGTACTCTAACAGTCCCTAAGGAGTTGCCCAGGAATCATAAGATTCCCTAGGATAATAAATCCTAACGGGG
Source organism: Picea engelmannii (assembly GCA_009831015.1). Lineage (NCBI taxonomy): Eukaryota > Viridiplantae > Streptophyta > Pinopsida > Pinales > Pinaceae > Picea > Picea engelmannii. The sequence continues at coordinate 15,870 of ML789587.1, forward strand.
CTACCACGTGGTACTCTGACAGACCGTCCTCACCGGACCTTTGGGATCTGCCCAGGAATCATAAGATTCCCTAGGATTATAAAAATCTTAACGGAGCTACCACTACTGATCAGGATACCATAGTATCATCAGCACTACTCCCCCTTTCGAGGGAGGACCTTTCGGACTATACCAAGATTGTCTCGAAAGTGCTCAAACTTTACACGAGACAGAGGATTTGGTTAACACATCTGCAACCTGTTCATCTGTTTTAACATATTGGAGTTTTATAGCTCCTCTCTGCATCATATCATGGGTGAAGTGATATCGGATCTCTATGTGCTTCGACTCATCATGGAACACATGGTTCTCCATCATTTTTATACAACTTGGTTATCACATAGAATCACGGTGGCTTCCATCTCCAGATCAAATAGATCGGTCAACAACATCTGAAGCCATATGGCTTCACAACTGGCGAAACATGAAACAATGTATTCCTCTTCTGCCGTGCTCGGAGCAATACTAAATTGCTTCCTACTCTGCCATGAGATCATGGCTGACCTCAGACTGAAACAACATCCTGAAGTGCTCTTTCTATCAGAAACACTTCCAGCTCAATCTAAATCGGTGTAACCACTCAGTCTGAACTCAAGATCTCTAGTATAATAGAGACCAAAATTCAACGTACCCTTAAGGTATCTTATCATATGTTTTGCAGCAACAATGTGAACACGTTTGGGTTCTACCAGATACTGACTCGAGGCAAAACATATATCTAGCCTGGTATTCGTTAGATACATCACTGAACCAATAATCTGTCTGTACAGAGTAGCATCAACCAATTCTGACGAGGTATCTACCAAGAGCTTCAACTTCGTTTCCATGGGTGTGTACATGGATTTATATTTCAACATGTCAAAACCTCTTCATTTTAACTGCATACTTCCCTTGGTTAAGGAAGATCTTCTCTATGCTCTGCTAAACTTCAAGACTTAAGAGATAATGCATTTAGGTCTTCCATCAAACTTTGTAGCAAGCTTCTTCTGCAATATGTGATGAGCTTTTCTTCATCTTGTCAAGAATACATCATCTACATATAGTAGTAATATTACTAGCTCATCATTCATAACCTTGAGATAAAAGTTAGAATCAACTTTACTCTTGGTAAATCCCAAGTTCTTCAGGAAACTGTAAATTCTACCATATCAAGCTCTAGGAGCTTGCTTCAATACATACAGATCCTTCTTCAACTGGCAGACATGAGTCTTTCTATCTTCAATCTTCAAATCATTTTTTCTCATTACATTGTACCAATCTAGTACACTTGCTCAACTGTAACTCAATCTGCACAATCATGTGCTAGCTCTATGTGCTTTCTGCAAAGCACTTATCTGTCTCACTGCCTGGGAGTATGTCCTCTACTCTCTCTGCAACTGTTCCTTCTGGAACTGGGACTCTGCACCTGCACCTGCTCTAAAGCTGAGAATGGTTGCTCCATTCTCACTGTGACTATTGAAATCAAGGAGTAACTCCTCTACTCCATCATGGCAACAACTTCATCTGAAACTAAGAGTGGCTCAATAATTGATACTAAAGATAGCTCTTCTTCTTTCATGGAGGTAACGCTATCTTTTATTGTAGTCATGTCTCCATGACCCAACTAAAGTACGACACCCACTACCCCTCAATTTTAAATATGGGGATTGCTCCCCCTGCATCTCATACTATATATGAATCATGTTTGTTCTGGTTGTCTTCATAAATACTGGAACTATTTCTTCAATAAGTGTCTTGTCATAGTCTTCTCCCTTTTGCTGGGAGAATCCTCTAGACACACATCAGGCTTTGTACATCTGCAACATGCTTGATCTGTATAGATCAATCTTGGAAGTCAGTATTGACTTCTCTTCTAGTCTCACGGAAGAATCCATATCCTAGTCTTTATGACTGGCTTCCTTCTATGTTACTGAAACAAGGGAATCTTCGCAAGAGATTTCATATCTCCTAGAAGTTTCTGAAGCTACGATCTAGTCTTCTCACAGCATCTGTCTCCCAATCTTGTAAGTTGTCTCTTCATCTGATCCTTTCTGAGATCAGGCTTACTCTCAATTTCTTCTAAGTCTACAAGGGCTTCATTATCTCTTACAGGGTATACTTGGTATTGAATACCAAGTCTAAATACAGAGTCAGGCTTCAAACGAGATTTGCTTCCCGTTCTAATGTTCGGTCATCTTTGGAGCCTTCTACTCCTTTCAATCAATCTTCATATGAGATACTTTGAATCTCAAGAGATAGCTTCTTCTTCATCTTCTTTGGTACATGAGTGTATATGGTCATGTACATAGTTTGCTTCATGTCTCATATAATATGTTGCCTTCAGCAACCTTCACTATAGCTTCCTCAAGGTTATCACATGTGACCTGAAACAAGGTCAACAGGCAAGAATAATACTCTTTTGATAATAGTAAATAAAACAATAGCACGAATAATCATCACAGTAGCTCCTTTAGAGCTATCACTTGTGACCTGTCTGAAGTAAAGATCAAAAGTAAGAAATACAATACGAAATGAGGTCAACACTCTTATAGTGTTGTGATCAAACATTCCTCCA
>ML789587.1:29509-42589 GCA_009831015.1 Picea engelmannii
TCTTCGGCATGAAAGATGAAATAACATCATCATCATCATAATCATCTTCAGCAAGGAGCTGAAGTGGCATCATCATCATCATCTTCAGCAAGAAGCTGAAGTGGCATCATCATCATCAACTGCATCAACATGGATTAGTATAATTCACTAATACAACATCATCATCAATAACAGCACAAGGTTGATACAACATCAAAAACAGCAATATCACAGCACAAAAGTTGGAGCATCATCAACAACAACAACATCACAGCACGAAGGCTGGAGCATCATCAACATCAGCACGAGGCTGGCATCACAACACGAAGCTGGCTACACAATATCATCAACACAAAGTTGGCATCACAGCACAAGGCTGGCACATCATCACAGCACGAGGCTGGCACATCATCACATCACGAGGCTGGCATGTCACCAACACGAGGCTGGCATCATAGCACTTAAGTTGGCACATCATCACAGCACGAGGCTGGCACATCATCACAGCACAAGGCTGACACATCATCAGCATGAAGTTGGCATCATAGCACTTAAGCTAGCACATCATCATAGCACAAGGCTGGCACATCATCACAACACAAGGCTGGCACATCATCACAGCACAAGGCTGGCATATCATCAGCATGAAGATGGCATCACAACACTAGGCTAGCACATCATCACACTAATACATCATCATCATCAATAACAGCACAAGGCTGATACAACATCAAAAACAACAATATCACAGCACAAAGGTTGGAGCATCATCAACAACAACATCACAACACGAAAGTTGGAGCATCATCAACATCAACACTAGGCTGAGAGTCTTCAGCATGAGGTTGGCATCACAGCACGAAGTTGGCTACACAATATCATCAGCACGAAGTTGGCATCACAGCACTTAAGTTGGCACATCATCACAGCACAAGGCTTGCATATCGTCAAGATGAAGTTGGCATCACAGCACTTAAGCTGGCACATTATCACAACACGAGGCTGGCACATCATCACAACAATTAAGCTGGCACATCAACATTACCCCCCCTTTCGAGGGAGGTCCTTTCAGACTATACCAAGCTTATCTCGAAAGTGCTCAAACTTTACACGAGATAGAGGCTTGGTCAATACATCAGCACCCTGTTCATTTGTGCTAACATATTGGATTTTTATGGCTCCTCTCTGCAACATATCACGAATGAAGAGATACCGGATCTCTATGTGCTTTGACTCATCATGGACCGCAAGGTTCTCCATCATCTTTATACAACTCTGGTTATCACATAGGATCATGGTGGCTTCCATCTCCAGATCACATAGATCTGTCAACAACATTCAAAGCCATATGGCTTTGCAACTGGCGGAACATGCAATAATGTATTATGCTTCTGTCATGCTCGGAGAAATGTTGAATTGCTCCCTACTATGCCATGAAGTCATGGCTAACCTCAGACTGAAACAACATCTCGAAGTGCTCTTTCTATCAGAAACGCTTCCAGCTCAATATGAATCGGTGTAACCACTCAGGCTGAAGTCATGATCTTTAGTATAATAGAGACCAAAATCCAATGTACCCTTAAGGTATCTCATCATATGTTTTGCAGCAACAATGTGAACACGTCTGGGTTTTACCAGATACCGACTTAAGGCAAAACATGTATCTAGCCTGGTATTCGTCAGATACATCACTTGAACCAATAATCTATCTGTTCATGGTAGCATCAACCAATTCTGACGAGGTATCTACCAGAAGCTTCAACTTCGTTTCCATGCGTGTGTTCATGGATTTACATTTCAACATGTCAAACCTCTTCATTTTAACTGCATACTTCCCTTGGTTAAGGAAGATCTTCTCTGTGCTCTGCCAAAGTTCAAGACTTAAGAGATAATGCATTTAGATCTTCCATCAAACTCTATAGCGAGCTTCCTCTGCAATCTGAGATGAGCTTTTCTTCATTTTGTCAAGAATACATCACCTACATATAGTAGTAACATCATTGGCTCATCATTCATAACCATGACATAAAGGTTAGAATCAACTTTACTCTTTGGTAACTCCCAAGCTCTTCAGGACACTGTAAATCAAGCTCTAGGAGCTTGCTTCAATACGTACAGAGCTTCCTTCAACTTGCAGACCTAAGTGTTTCTATCTTCAATCTTCAAACCAAATTTTCACGTTACATTGTACCAATCTAGTACACTTGTTCAGCTGCAACTCAATCTGCACAAACATGTGCTAGCTCTATGTGCTTTCTGCAAGGCACTATCTGTCTCATTGTCTGGGAGTATGTCCTCTACTCTCTCTGCAACTGTTCCTTCTGGAATCTGGGACTCTGCACCTGCAGCTGCTCTGAGGCTGAGAATGACTGCTTCATTCTCACTGTGGCTGCTAAAATCTGAGAGTAACTCCTCTTATTCTATCACAGCAACAGTTTCATCTGAAACTGAGAGTGGCTCAATAATTGATACTGAAGCTAGCTCTTCTTCTTTCATGGAGGTAACTTTATCTTTCATTGTAGTCATGTCTCCATGACCCAACTAATGTAATGCAACAACTGCCACTTGATTTTAAATATGGAGATTTCTCCCCCTACATCTCATACTATATATGAATCATGGTTGTTCTGGTTGTCTTCATAAATACCGGAACTATTTCTTCAATAACTAGAGTAAGTGTCTCGTCATAGTCTTCTCCCTCTTGCTAGGAGAATCCTCTTAGACACACATCAAGCTTTGTACATCTACAACATGCTTGATCTGTATAGATCAATCTTGGAAGTCAATACCGACTTCTCTTCTAGTCTCACGGAAGAATCCATATCCTAGTCTTTCTGGCTGGCTTCCTTCTTTGTCACTGAAACAAGGGAATCTTCCAGGAGATTTAATATCTTCTAGGAGTCTCTGAAGCTACGATCTAGTCTTCTCATGTTATCTGTCTCCCAATCCTAGAAGTTGTCTCTCCATCTGATCCTTTCTGAGATCAGGCTTATCCTTGATTTTTTTCTAAGTCTACAAGGACTTCATCATCTCTTTACAGGGTATACTTGATGTTGAATACCAAGTCTAAATGTGAAAGACTGAGTCAGGCTTCAAACGAGTTCTGCTTCCAGTCAAAGTGGCTTCATTAACCTTTGAACAATTCTGCTATGAGTTCGTGTTCTAATGTTCGGTCATCTTTGGAGCCTTCTGCTCCTTAGAATCAATCTTCATATGAGATACTCTAAATCTCAAAAGATAGCTTCTTCATCTTCTTTGGTACATGAATGTATATGGTCATATACGTAGTCTGCTTCATATCTCATCTAATATGTTTCCTTCTGCAACCTTCACTATAGCTTCCTCAAGGTTATCACCTGTGACCTGAACAAGGTCAACAAAACAGCAAGCAAGAATAATACTCTTTTGAGAATAGTAGATAAAACAAAGACACGAATAATCATCACAGTGGCTCCTTTAGAGCTATCACTTGTGACCTGTCTGAAGCAAAAGATCAAAAGTAAGAAATACAATACGAAATGAGGTCAACACTTTTCTAGTGTTGTGATCAAACATTCCTCCATGGTAACCTGGAATCAACACAAGAAGTTTCTCCTAGAGGAGATGTTAGTTGTATCTGTTACATTAAACATTTATCTCAATATGCCCACATGCTACCAAGTATAATACTCTTCAAAGACTGCTACCTCAACTATAGTGTTTTCTTGACACTTGCATGTTTTGAATCTTATCAACTTAATCAATCAAACCTGGAACCTGGAGTTTTGTTCTCAAGAATGAGTGTGTTGTTTTTCTTCCAAGTCTCCTTCACTCAAGATGACAGGTGCTTTCTTCAACCTGTCTTCTGTACTAGGACAATATGTTATCTTGACAGAAGGTTGGGTTAGAGAATAAACTCTATGATCTCAACTTTAATCCATCTAATACCTTGACTTTAATTTTGACCAAAGGTTAGTATGATGGCCATAGCTTCAACATGCAATCTAGATCAAAATAATGTCATAACAAATAGATGCATATCAGAATAATCAAACCTCGGTTGCATTATCCCTCTGAATGTGTTGGATCTTGGGATCCTTCTGGATCTATGGAAAGAGATCCCTTCTCCTGCAAATACCCTTTAAAGCATAACAATCTAAACATATGTGGGTACATACCTCAGATAGCATTTGCAGGTAGTGGCACCATCTGGTAGCAACGGTAATAATTACCAACTCTTAAAAACTTCAAGGGTGACTGCAACTGGTACTACAGCTGATACTTCAACTAATATTGCAACTGCAATTGATACTACAACTGATTCTGAGACTCCAACTTAGGGTTTTATGAGGAAACCCTAATTTTTCAAACTTCAAATTTTGAAATTTTGATCCAGGGGATAGATGTGTTGAGTCGAGGCGAGTAAGTTGGTGCAGTCAGATTTTCGAAAATCCAAATTTTACCCCCTCAAACTTGACCTAGACTGGTGCTTCTGGCTTTCTAGTACTTCTGGTAAATCTAGTACTTCTGGTTTTTTGGTACCAGTGAAAACTAAGGTTTCACTTTCCAAGAGATCTACCCACTGAAAAGGTGCACTGAAGGTGCCAAAGAATTCCTTGGGTTAGGGCGCACTTTTCTAGATGGTTTTGAGCCTGAAAATCTTTTTCAATAAAAAGACCTAATTTTCATGTACGACAACAATGACGTTTTTCTTCTTCTTGTGAAAGATGCTCTCTTCAGCTTAGCTCTGATACCATATTAGAGTTTAAGCTATTAATAGGTTTCTTTTCAATTCACTAGATAACCATAGCATAGATAGGATCACTAAGAAATACACAATCACAAGAGACACATCATTTATCCTGGGAAACCCTCATGGGGGAGAAAACCCAGCAAAAACTTCCTTAATATAGATAGCCAATACAATGCTAAGAGAATAAACCAAACAATACAGAAAGTCCTCTCCCAAGTATGCACCTCTCTCTCTCTTCCTTCTTCTCCAACTGCAGCTACAAACTTGCGCTCTGATGAACAAGTGAGTGAATGAACAAATGAGGCACTGGCCTCTCTTATTTATACAATCTGGCAAGTGTGAACTGAGGTGTCTTTTCACTGGCAGGGCCGACTTCTCATTCTAGGTGGTTATAACCACTTTAATATATTATGGGGGCCGACTTCTCATTTAGCCTATTACAATTAGGGTTTGACCAATCCACAAAAGGGGATTTGGTCATTTACAATACCCGACATGATCAATCCACAAAAGGGGATTGATCTAATGAATAATACATCAATAATAAATAGAATACTCTTTGCAGTTACAATATTTCAACACCCACATCCAGTGAACACTAGCCTAATAGGACGCCCTGTCACTTCCTCCAAACTTGGCTTGCAGATTTGTGTAATGTCTTTGAGCACTTGACTGGGTAAAAGGGGTTTTATGCACATGTTTAATCAAATTGATGATTGGATGTGATTGACATTGCTATGATCCATGTGACTTATGAGCCAATGGAGGGTGTATCTATTGATGTGCAGGATCATACTCGACGAACAGGTACCATATTGGATAGGTACACATGGGGAGATGATTAGTTCCGACCTCCATGGGGCTAAAGAGCCCACCAGATGGATGTTGAGACCCCAGCAGGGGGCAGAGATAGAACAGAGGAGTTTGCACCGGAGAAGAGGAGGACGATCCATAAAGGCACCCTGGCAGAGCCTTACCCAGGGGGGTTGTGCCCTCTCCACTAGGACGTTGGCCTTGGAAGGCCCATGACATCACCCAGGATGCCTATGACGTCATCCAACATTTATGGATGTTTTGGGAGGCAGTTGTGGCAGTTGTGGCACGTGTGGCAGTTGTGGCACGTGTGGCAGCTTGGAGAGGCCCAAGGAGGGCTAACGTTTTGCTCCAGGAGGCCAATGTTGCCCTAAAAAGGGCTAACGTCACCCTAGAAAGGGCATGACGTCTCATTATTTGCTTGAATAGGGTTTCATTATGACACTTTAATGTAAAACAGTATTATTATGTGTTTTGGCCTTGTCGGCCTTTTGGTGACCTAAATTTTAATTAAGGTCATTGCTTCTGTATAAATTGAGGGTTTTAACTCTCATTTTGATCATCATATTTCACTCACCACTTGGTGAGGTCTGAAATTTTCGGCCCTCTTAGGGTTATTGGCTGAAATTGTGGCGCACTTGTTGAAGGAAGGCGTATCTTAGCTATTTTTGGCATTTTTCTTGTTGGAAGGTTTACAACTAGGGTTTGGCTTGATGATACTTGGTGAATGTAAGTGAATTTCTGCAATCCTTCCCTTACTTGAATGGTTATAGTCTTTTACTTGCATTTTGTTAATAAAATTGTTGAATTAAACCCTAGGGAATAAGCACATGTTGGTGTCCTTATTTCATGTCCCTACTAGATTATGTCAATTAGCCATTTTTACCTATTGAAGACATTTCTAGGGCCTTGCCTTTGCAACACCCTACTTATGTTCTTCAATCCTAACCGTTTTTATTCTTGTCATTGAGCTAAAGGAGGAAAACGCACTAAGGCCTAGGGTTTCTACACCTTAGTGAGTCGTTTTCCCCTAGGGTTTGATAGTTGAAGCCTTGGCTCAACAACACTTCACCGTAAAACTCTCTTGTCTTTAGCCCTACCTATGCTAGTCGTTTTTTATCTTATCATTGAGCTAGAGAAGGAGGAAAACGCACTAAGGCTTAGGCTTTCTACACCTTAGTGAGTCGTTTTCCCATAGGATTTGATTGTTGAAGCCTTGGCTCAACAACACTTCACCATCAAACCCTCTTGTCTCTAGCCCTCCATTGTCATTGTGCTTCCTCAACATCTATCGCTACCTTTGACTCCATTTGCCCTATGAATGCATTGATCTAAGACCTTATTGCTTGAGTGCCTTGATCACAAACTTCAAACAACCAATACCTTTGAATGATTGCTAACATCTTCTAACCCTAGCCTAGATTAACCTGCTAACCCTATTGCTGCCATTATCCATTTGAGTTATATTTATACTTTGCAACATTTAAATCCTTTATTGAGCAATTGAAAGATTGGCTAGTCGTTGCTTCTAATGAATGTTGGTATTTGACATTGATGATAGATCATTATTGCTCATTGTGAAGCTTCTTTAGCATTTATTGTGAAGTGATATATATTGTAATCATTGCTATTGTACATCATTAATTTTGCTTCATCAATATTGTCTATCAAATGCTTTATATCAGAAAGTCCTTGATTATATGAAGTACTAACCAAGCAAGTGATCTTGCACATATAGTTTTCTTGTTGCTTTGTCTCGGGCAGGTACACTTCTGGTTATTCTTATCTTTATTGGTTGTTTAGCCGGACATTCTGATTAGTGGTGACTTGTGAGGGGGGAAACTTTTACTTAGCCATAAGCCTTTGCCTTCTCAAAACCCCAGGTCACCAGGGACGTCTCCCCTGGGCCTACCACCCTAAACAGAAAGAGTTATCCTATCGAGGTGACAGTGGTAGGATAGTCTCAGTTTCACCAGTTTGCCTTTCTTTCACCTATCCTTTACTTCCAAGTACAAACTGTACAATAACAAGATTCACCCTAGAAACTGCACAGTCAAGAAAGGAATTTGGACTCTAGAGAGTGAAGATTGAAGAAGATGAAGAGCTACCACCATCTCTAGTCTAAGGAGCAGAAGCTATCCAAGGAGCTATATCAGCACAGGAGGTCAATGACACCAACAAGACAGACAACAGATTGATGCCAAGGGAAGCCTCAATCCAATTGTTGCTTTTGATATTGCATCAAAAGAACCCATTATTGAAGATGTGCTAAAGATTAGTGCACAGAGGTCAATGACCTTGGGGGAGTTCTTGAGAACTCCATGGCATGCATGTAAGAATGTGCAAGCACCAGACAGTTGTTTTCATGTCGAGAAGCAACTAATCCTAGCAGAAGAACGCAGACCAAACTTCCCTTGTGGGATTTTTATGTGATGGATAACGTGTTGGGGTCACACTAAACAAGAAGACCAACATTTGACTTGGCTTGATTGACAGCCAAGATGGACCGTCTCCATGTCTAAGGGAGAGATGGGAATGAATGTTGATTGCAGAGTTTAGATCTGGAGATTGCTCAGAGTTGAGAGTCAATAAGAAAACTTCTGCATTGCAGGAACAAGCGAGCGAAGAACTAGAGCCATAGACATAGCCAGAAATAGAGCTAGTAGCCAAAGCCACAAGCCATAGTCAAAGATATAGCCAGAAGCCAGAGTTAGAGCCATGTTCCAGAGAAGCAAATAGAAGGCACATTGATCCAGATTGGTTTCCTTCAAGCTTTTGGAGACCAAAAATCCTCTCCATGGGGAGGTGTGATCCAAAATGAATCCGTACAAACGAAAAGTTGTAAGACTCGATACCTGCAAGCTAATTCGAAAATTAAAGGTGGTTAGACAAACTATAAAAAACAATTGTAATGTAAAAGTGAATAAGACAAGAAAGAAAAAAGAGAGAATTAAATGAAAAAGAAAAAAAAATGGAAGAGAAAAGAGTGAGGAATGGGAATTGAAAGGTCATGCCTATTGACCTTCCCATTACCCCAAATCTCTCTATAATTATGTACTTTCACTCTCAAAGGACTTTTTGCTGGCCAAGAGATGAGAGGATTGTTAGAAAGCCATGAAATGCATCGTAAACCAAATATTGCTAAAATAGACTGAACAACCATTTGAAGCTAGTTTCCCATTTTCTCAATGGTTGTGTTAATGGTTGTGCTTGAGTTATTGCTGATCCATTTGTGTTAAAATTTTGTATGTGAGTTATGTAAGCTCTTCCTTACGTTTAAATTGCAACCTATAATTTTATTAATGGTCTCAAAAGGAATTTCTCTGAGTTTTCATTCAAAAATTATGTTACTCATACATCCTCTATGAATGCAACAGCCATGACTTTACCTCCTTCCATTTCCTGTTGAATTGGAGATCAATGGATACCATTGCGAAGTCGTTGCATTTCTGGTAGGGACTTGCTAAATTGGGATTTTAAAAATTTTATGAATGTTAGGCGAATTTGTCCCTAAAGTTGGGTCGTTGGCTTGCCATTGGATCAATTCCCCTGTTTGTTGGGTGTGTTGGCTTGCCCACTGGCCATACTCATCCCCTAGAGCATTGATAGTGCCTACAAGTTTTCCTGCGGTTGTTAGACGTTCTCCCTCAACCATTGTTGATAGCACCCACATACCCACAACACTTGCTTTGATTGTGTAGTTAATGTTTTGATTGGTGGGTTGGTATAATTGATTGTGCCTTGTAGAAACCAAAGTTAATAGCTCATCTCTATGTATCATCACCTACATCCAAGTCGTTCAATCGTACGCTCTACCTATACTCCCTCTTGTGGTGCATTGTCTGGCAATAAAAACCTTTAGGAATGTCAATCAGTGGCGTCCCATGTTGAAGATTTGGAGTGGGTTTGGTGTTGTGAACACATAAGAGGTGAAATACAAAAGAAACCGACCAAAGAAGGAGCCTAATAAACTTGCTAGAAGGAAATCGATTGATTGTTGCAAAGGACTGGTTTCAACTGCAAGTGGACAATTGTAGTTATTGCCTTTGGATCGAACACATGGTGATAGGGGCATATCATCTTATTTATGCTCTCACCTTCAAATCCCCACACTCTCTATTTCATAGCCACATTATTAAATTTCCTTAAACCCCCATCACGACAATTGATTCCTAGTAAATCCATGCTGAAATAAAATACAGATCTACTGAATAAAAGTACACTGAGATTCTTAACAAGAAATTGCAGCAGAAGTAAAAACAAGAAACCAAACACATGTACACAGATATTTTTGGATAAATACCCCTAAGGGAAAACCAACAACAATATGATTTTATTATAAAAATCAAGACTCCTTTACCGAGATAATGGCCCACGGAGAAAAGATAAAAATACAACATATTCTGATTTGTTGATGCACTGAGAAACCCCTACCTGGAACCCTCTACTGTGTTAATTGTATGTTGTTATACGACCTGCAACAAATTGTACGACCATTGTCAAGGCCAGTACGAACTGTACAGTGTTGTACGGTGTTGCCCCCTCAAAAAAACCAGCCTCCGACCCTAGCTACCCAATGTTTTCCTTGTTTCCCATCTATCCCGGTCACCTACAAACAAGTTCTCTTCAGTTGTTGTCTTTTCTCTCTCGCCGTCTCAAGAATATGTTTCTTCACCTCTCCCCTTGGCCGCCTTTTATAAGCCTGAGTTATGACCAAATCAAAATCCCTAGATCTCCAAAGTGATTGGCAGCTGAGATTAGATCTCAACTTCACTTGAGATCAATGGTTGAGATTTATCTAATTCACTTAAGCCAAATCCTAAGTCAAAACTTTAGCTTTTCATTTGATTAACTCACCTTTCTTATAAAAAGACATTCTCTTTAATAATTGCTTTAATAAAGGGAATTTCCTACGTTTTGAGAGGTATTAATGACGATCTCCACATGATGGACATAATCCAATGTAGAGATACCTGTCTGATGCTAAATACATCAACACTCCCTCTTAGCGAGGAAGGTATTCTACACCATTCCAAGTTTATCTTTGAAGAAGACAAACTTACCCTTCACTATGGATTTGGTGAGAACGTTTGCAACCTGCTCATTTGAAGAGATGTTTGGAGCTTGATTGCTCCCTTCCGAACCTTATCTCGGATGAAGTGATACCTGATCTCAATATGTTTGGACATGTCATGGAATACTGGATTCTTAGAGAGTTTGATGCAACTCTGATTATCACAGTACATCACCGTAGGCTCCAACTCCTGATCAAATAATCATGTAAGCAATTTACGAAGCCCAATTGCTTCGCAACTCGCCATAATCATTGCCATATACTCTGCATCTGTTGAACTAAGTGTCGCTAACATCATCTTCCTGTTGAACCATGAAATTACTACTAACCCCAAGTTGAAGCAACACCTTGAGGTGCTTTTCCTATCCACTGCACTTCCTGCCCAATATGAATCTGTATACCCCTACAATTATACCCCATCACCTCTACATACCTAAGTCCATACTCCATTGTACCATGCAAGTACCTTAGCACATGCTTCGAGTTATCCAATGCACCTGCCTAGGTTCCACCATGAATTGGCTCAAGGTGTTCACAACAAAGCAAATATCTGGCCTTGTGTTGACCAAATACATCAAGGAACCAATCAACTTCCTATACAAAGTGGGATCCACCAACTCTAAATCCGAAGCACTCAGCTTCTTCAGATTGGTGATCATACGTGTAGTAATAAGCTAGCAGTCCCCTATACTGAATCTCCTCATAATGTCCACTACATACTTCCTCTATCCAAGGAAGATCTCACCTGGTTGTTGCCACACCTCCAACCCAAAGAAGCAATGCATCAAGTCGATGTCCTTCATCTCGAACCCCGAAGCCAAATCCTATTTGCATATAGCAATGAGATTTGATGCACCTGTGAGAAACAGATCATCAACATATAGCACCAAGATAAGTGGATCATCTCCAACAAGTATAAAGTACAAGTTCAGATCTGCCTCAGTCTTGGTAAAGCCCATGCTCGGCAAGTACCCATCAATCCTAGAGAACCACACTCTCAGTGCCTTCTTGAGTCTGTATAAGGATTTCCTAAGCATATATACATGAGACTCCCTCCCATGTACCCCAAAGCCCGAAGGTTGCTCTATATACACCTCCTCCTCAATAATCTCGTTGAGGAATGTTGTCTTCACATCCATCTCGTGAATCCTCCACCCCATGACTAAGGCAATAGATATCACAGCACGAATAGAGGCATATCTAGCGATTGGAGCAAAAGTCTCCTCATAGTCCCATTCACTCTCTCTGGGAGAACCCCTTCGCCACAAACCTCGCTTTGTACTTTTCTATGCTGCCATCCACAGCATGATTGATCTTAAAGATCCATCGGGAGCCCACCATCGATTTTCCCTCTGGTCTCGGAACTATGTCCCACACATCATTCTTCATAATTAAGTGGTAGTCCCCATCATGGCATCCCTACAAACCTGTTGGTTTGTTGCCTCCTCAATATTGGTAGGCTCGGAATCAGTGATACTACTCACGAGAGCCATATAACTGGAAAATCTCTTGGGTGGTCTACTCTCCCTGAATGTACTCCAAGGAGCCTCCACATGCTCCTGAGCGTCCCTCAATGTCTATTCTAGCCATCAAGGCCTCCTCCTGACAAAACTAGAAGGATCCTTCAACTCCTCCCGCCCTGAAGTTTGACTTCCTGGGCTGGAAGTAGCCAATGAGCACTGCTCATCCTTCAGAGCCTCCTGCTCCTTGTCTTTTGTCACTAGAGTAGGCTCATGATCATGAGACTTCCTCTATGCCAAACCCTCAATCCTGACATCTCGACTCACCATGATCTTCATCTTGTTGATGATTACAGCTACGTGAGACATTCTCCAGGACACAAACCTGAGAGAGAGCCCCTGAGAGGGGTGTGTGGTTCCTATCTGAGATAGAGTTGGAACGTAGAGATGGCCTCCTCCTTATAGAGAGTTGAGAAGAACTCCAAAGGATTCTCCTGTGTAACGCAGTGAGAAAGGAGATCTGCAGAGTTGGACGTGCCTGTGGCTGAGCACAAGGTGAACGGGTGAATTCCCAAAGAGCTGGGTGCATCGTCATGAGACAGAGATGAAGATGATGTATTAGCCTCCTCTGAGCAGAGAGTTGATGATGAACTCCAGATGACTCTCCTGTGTACTGCAGTGGGAAAGAAGATATGTTGAGTGGACGTACATGTGGACGAGCACATGTGAACGTGATCCTAGTGGCTGAGCACTAGTGAGAGTGGTTCTTCTGTGTAATGCAGTGAGCCAGAGATATGGACATCCCTATGGATGTGCCCCTAGTGGCTGAGCACTAGTGGGTGTATGAAATCCCTTGCTATATTGTTCAAGAGTCAAACATGCTTGTAACCCTAATTGTAATGTAAAGGGTACAGGTCGGCCCCACCTTAATGTAATTGATAATTAATGTAAAAGATAATTAATCTGGTTAATATTAATTATATTATGAGATAGAGAGGTCGGCCCTGTTGTGCCAATAGACA
>ML789587.1:43040-61862 GCA_009831015.1 Picea engelmannii
AGATCCTATATGCCTTCGAGGTCTCACTATAGCCAATAAATAAGCCCTTCTCTCCTAAGGGCTCTAAATTTGTCCTCTTCTCTACTGGTACATGAATGTATACTAGACAACTAAAAATGAAAAAATGGCTAATCTTCGGCTTCACTCCAAAGAACACCTCTTTTGGAGTCTTGTCCTTCAAGACCTTATGAGGACTCCTGCTTTGTACATATATTGTCGTATTACATGCCTCTGCCCAAAGGAACATGGGCATATCTTGAACATGAATCATCGCCTTGGAAGCTCCAACGATGGAGAGATTCTTCCTTTCTGCAACCCCGTTCTGTTGTGGGTTGTAAGGTAATGTCAGCTCCCTCTTTATCCCTGCTTCCTTGCAGAAATCATTGAAGTCGTTTGAGGTGTACTCACCCCCATTATCTGACCTCGAAGCCCTAATCTTCTTTCCTGTCTAATTCTCCACGAGAGCCTTAAACTCCTGAAACTGATTGAAGACTTCACTCTTAGTCCTCGTGAAGAAAATCCACGTCCTCCTAAAGAAATCATCAATGAAGGACACAAAGTAACTGGACCCTCTCACTGACTCTGCTGACATCAGACCACATAAG
Source organism: Picea engelmannii (assembly GCA_009831015.1). Classification (NCBI taxonomy): domain Eukaryota; kingdom Viridiplantae; phylum Streptophyta; class Pinopsida; order Pinales; family Pinaceae; genus Picea; species Picea engelmannii. The sequence goes on from ML789587.1 coordinate 43,646, forward strand.
TTTGTATGTACTAGATCCAACATCCCCTTGGATTTGCTCTCACTGCTCGAAAACGTAGCCTTGGCATTCTTGCCAAGAGAACACCCCTTGCATACTCCATACCGTTCCACACTGAACTCTGAAAGACCATTGACAATCTCCCCCAGTGCAGGTAGCGCTCTATGATGCAAATGACCCATCCTCCGATGCCAAAGTTCGCACAGGTCATCATTGTCATGAACCAGAGCACGTGCTAGTTGGGCCTTCATCCTATATAGATTGCCCTCTCTGCTTCCAACAACTCATGCTGAGTCAAGGCTAGATCCTTTCAGTCGAATAAGAACATGACCATCCTCGAAGGTGATGGCATATCCCTTATCCTCCATTGCCGAAACTGAGAGAGAAAACTCTTCTTGAGCTCCGGAAAATACAATGCACCTGCCACCTCTAGAGAACCTCCTGACTCCAGTTGGAGCCTGATTGTCCCAACTCCCTCTACACCACACTTGGCATTGTTGCCTCATGTAGATCTAAGTCCTTCTCTAACAAACTGGTGAACAACTCCTATGTCCCCATCATGTGACGAGAAGCCCCACTATCCACGAACCAGGCATTGTTGGAAATTGTGCCAAAAAGACAAGAGACTAACAAGAAACTCAAACCTCTCAACAAACTCCTTGACTTGAGTATCTGCAAATGTTGTTAACTGCTGAGACTTACCCTTCCCTTTCTTTTGTTCAAGACACTCTGAAGCATAGTGACTACTCTAGTGGCACGCAAAGCATTTCACTTTGCTCATATCCCTCTTCTTTCTAGCCTGTGAAGTCAACTCTCCACCTATATTCCTCTTGATCAAACCCTTTCCCTTACTCTTCCTTTCCTGTTTAGCAAGAGTCAAATTCTTATCATCACCCTTATGTTGGCCTACAAGAGATTCCTCTAGAATCTCCTCCTGGATGAAAACATCCCATAGCCTGTCAAATTTGGGAAGTGTCTCCCGCGCAACGATGCCCTTGATGAATGGGACCCATGGCTTAGTGAAACCATTCAAGGTCGTCCTCACCATCTCTTCATCTATCATGACCTCCCCAACTATTGCCAACTGATCACGAACTTGAGTGATCTTGGTGAGATAGTTAGTCACTATATTTGATCTGGTCATCTTGGTGTTTTTAAACTTTTCCCTCAACACCATCTTCCTGTATGTATTATTGCTCTAGAAAAGATTTGTTAGAGCTTCAAACATCTCCCCGACTAACTTCTTCTCAGATAGGTGAGGAATCAAATGATCCTTCACCGCATCTAAGATGATCCTCTTGGCTTTCACATCCTTTTGTTCATGGATGACCAGTTCTTGTGGATCGTTGGTGGGGCCACAGTGGTATTTGCAAAATCCCATAACCCATTCCCCATGAGAATTAATGCAACCCCCACCTTCCAAGGAATGAAGTTAGATGCACCCCTCCAACTTGTCCTCAAACCTCAAACCAATTGCGGTCGTCTCCAAATCAGAATTTTAATGAGGAATATAAACTACTAGAATTTAGATCTATTGTAAAACTTGCGACAAAACCCTTGTCTAATCTCCTTCTAAGTGTAAGTTCTGATACCATGTTAAGTTTCCTTAAACCCCAGTCACGACAATTAATTCCTAGAAAATCCTTGCTGAAATAAAATGCATATCTACTGAATAAAAGCACACTGAGGTTCTTAACAAGAAATTGTAGCAGAAGTAAAAACAGGAAACCAAACACATGTACACAGATATTTTGGGTAAATACCCCTGGAAAAACCCCCAAGGGAAAACCAACAACAAGATGATTTTATTATCAAAATCAGGGCTCCCTTACCTGGATAATGGCTCACTAAGAAAAGATAAAAATACAGCAGAACCTGATTTGTTGATCTGTTGAGAAACCCTTGCTCAGAACCCTCTACTATGTTGATTGTACATTGTTGTGCGGCGGCATGTATGACCTGCAACAAATCGTACGGTCATTGTCACAGCATGTACGGTGCTGCCCCCTTAGAAAAAGTAGCCTGCGGCCCTTGCTGCCCAGTTGTCCCAGTCACCTGCAAACAAGTTCTCTTCAGCTGTTGTCTTTTCTCCCTCATTGTTTCAAGAATATGTTTCTTCACCTCTCCCCTTGGTTTCCTTTTATAAGTCTGAGTTATGACCAAATCAAAAACCCTAGATCTCCAAAGTGATTGACCACTGAGATTAGATCTCAACTTCACTTGAGATCAATGGTTGATATTTATCTAATTCACTTAAGCCAAAGCCTAAGTCAAAACTTTAGCTTTTCATTAGATTAACTCACTTTTCTTATAAAAAGACATTCACTTTGACAATTGCTTTAATAAAGTGAATTTCCTAAGTTTTGGGAGGTATTAATGATGATCTCCACATGATAGACACAATCCAATGTGGAGATACCTGTCTGATGCTAAATACATCAACACACACCGCTATCTGAATATGATATTGTTGGAACTTGTGTGAAAGCAGCTCTTGTCTACCTTGGCACCACTTTGATTAAGCTTGTGTGCCTTGCAACCTTCCTCCAAGTTTCAGACAATGACAGCTTTGATCCATATCGGGAGTTGTTGAAGGCATTCATTGGATTTCTTGATGTGGCTGGGTTGAATTTTGCACTCACGCAGTTGATGCATAGAAACATTTCTCAAAATCATAAATTCAAGCTATTGGACTTGGATGGGCATTTGCAGATTCTTTATAACATAGATTGGCACCTCTTTGGGTTGGAGCTAAGGGATTGGAGTTCACATGGGATTACCTTCTTCGGGGTCCTAAGGCAAATGCAAATCCGGTGCTTAACTGTGTCACTTGCTGCATTAGGATCCTTAATCTTGTAAATCTTTATTCGGGTCTGCCAAGCTTATTGGTCTCAAACATATGGTGGGCACGCAATTCTGCTACTACCTTTGTCTCCTGAAATCACGGCAGCTCTTACGCTTAGCCAGGCATCCGAATTTAAAGATCCTAAAAGTCTTAAGCAGCGCATTCCAATTCTTCCCTCTCTGGATTATGAAATCCCCTAGGGCTATTTTGATGGTTCTAGTCAAGGGCACCCCCCTTCTTGCAAAGTCAGAGTTGTTCTTTTCATCAATCAGAATCATTACATGTATACCAGGTATGCTCCAGGTGGCGGATCAAACAGCAAAGCTGAGCTTATTGCTATCTGGACAGTTCTAGAAACAGCCAAACAAAAGGACATCCGGAGGCTTCAGGTCCTGGGGTACTCAAAATTGGTGATTGATTGGACTCAAGGAAAAATCTCTATCCAAAATATCAATCTGTCCACAGTTATGAGAGATGTCAGGCTCACCTATCAGTCTTTTGAATGGTTATCTTTTCATCATATATTGAGAGAGCTCAACTCTGAGGCAGACGAACTCTCCAAGGAAGTCTTACAACTCCAAAGAAGTGCTTTCAGGTACTATGAATACTTTGATGGCACTGAAACTGAAGCCATGGAGTTTCATCTGTAATGGTTCGGAGGTACTTTGAAAACCTGTAATGATGCAAAGTTGGCAGTTGAAAGTACTCTGTTCTTTTTTGATCTTTTGTGTAAAAGACTCTGTAGCTGTTTTCCAGCAAAGTCGGTTTTTGACAGTAAGCCTGCACAGACTGGTCTGAAAGATTGTAATATGTATATTCCCTTGAATATAAAAGCTTTTTTTCTTGGAAAAAAAAAAGGATCCTTGATCTGGCTTTGCAAGAATAAGCCAAAGACACTAGTTTTAATCATATATGCAAGCGTCAGTATTCTTGCATCTATGCCTTTTATTACAATCTTGTGGGGGTTCTAAAGATTTGAAGCAGTTTGAACGTTGGCCTTCCATAGCACTCAAACCAATGAAGTCTAGAAACCAGACCTGAATATAGAGTAGACTTCCTAGCCACTATAATCAAGTAACCAACAAGGTAGACCCTCACATAAACAGAGCACTCGACATCAAACCAAGTTAGAGACCTGATTGTCATTGTGTTGCCATCTAGTTGCTGTGTGCAGGTTACAATAGACAACAGTGGGCCGTTGGTTGGCATATCACAAGCCTTACAGCCATCAGAAGAACAGAAAGACGAAGTTCAGAAATAAACTTTCGCATAGTATCCGTGTTGGTGAAGCAAGTGGGCTATAAGTTTCTCGTTTACGGATCAGCTTCGACCAAATTTGGTGACTATGGTTTTTAGTAGGTGTAATGCACATACTAACATATTCATTTATTGATTTAGGGACTACACCTTGAGTCAAACTTTGAATTGAGTAGGCAGGTACTCAGCTAAAGCAATATTCACAGATCCTATAACCTGGAGACTGAGAACTTAATTGTACTGTTCATGTCTTGAATGTTGAATGACACTTAAATTAGGTTCCTCGATCTGTTGAAATCGATAACCTGAAGCCAGTCTATTCTAAGATGATTTATAGAAATTGTCATTTTACATCACCCCAGGTATAAGATCCCTAGCTATCCAGTGCCGGAAATAATATAGCCTTTTGTCGTCATCATTTGTTGGGATACAACTTAGACCATTCATATCTGGCAGTGTTACTTATAAAAGCACTTCTTCATTTTGAAATCTTTACTAGATATCATATGATGACTGTGAAGAACAGTTTAAATTTTGCTTCTTTGAATTCGGGACCATAAACAAAAAATAGAGGATGCATTCAACCTGTTGCCACTTTCTTTTCTAAATACAAGAATATATACAACTGCAACAAAACTCCCTGTTGTGAGATTTCAAGCATGTCAAAAGTGTTGTGCTCTGAAAATACTTCTTTTCAGGAGCGACAAAATTCAAAATGGGTAATTTACAATAACGGTCCATGATGTATCACAAACAGACTTCAAAAGAAAATACTCGTGTAAAGTTTTCTAAGATACAGGGGCATCCACCTATTGCTCGGCTGCCAGCACATAAAAAAAATCATGGGCCACCTGGGATAAAGCTTTCATAAAAGGTGTCTTCTTACAGATGAAGAGGTTCAGAAGAATTAACTGTATACTCTCGAGCTGGTTCAATGCAAGCTCTAGAGTCAAACTTGTAAATTTAGGCTAAATCCAATTTACCATCTGCTGTGTCAAAACTATAACCTTGGGCCAGGTAGCATCGCGAAGGCTCAATCTAATTAATAATGACCATCTTGGTCCCTCAGGCTGTGGTCTAGTGGCAAGTGGGATGCTTACCACTGCAATGACCCAGGTTCAAATCCCAACGGATGTGCCCTGGCCGTTATAGGGCAGCATTAAATCAGAGTTGAGACGGCATTTATACCGTTGATGTACCTGGTTGTTCCTGTTGTACAGGAAATGGAGTTTCAATTTTCCTCCGTCTAAACAAAGGACGTTGCACTCGGCCATTATTATTATTATCAATGACCATCTTTAGTGTCCAAGCTGTAAGCTTCAATTCTCTCAAACTTGTCCAGATCTCTACTATCCTGAAAGGCTTCCATCTTCCCGCTACTTTCTGAGGATTCGCTCATGAAAAAACCAAACCTAAATCCAGAAAGGGCCATAAGTTGGATGTAATCGTTGAGCAAAGTTAAAATAGTTCTCACACTTGCCATAATTGATGGGCCAACATGTACATTTCTACCATACTCCTTTAAAAACAATTTCTCAATTTTTCCATAATTTAACATGACTTATAACTTGGCCATGAGCTCCCCAATTTCATACTGGCATGATGGGACAAGGATCATCATTTCAGTTTAACATAAGATAAAAGTGCCAGTATGTGCCCTAGAGATCAAACAGGAAACCATCCTAAGCCCCCTGCCTATCTCGAACAATATTTTAAGTGCTGAAAACGAAATGCCGAACTCACAGTTCTAAGAAAACTCAGCAGCCGTAATAATATTTTTATATCTCCGGCCCTGGTCAAGGTTTATTTTAGTTAAACAGAACCCATAAATATGAAAACTCAGCTAGCTAGTTTCCCATGATCCTACCCTAATCCCTTTCAGTAAACCAATCTATACCCACTTCAAGATACCAGATCACAGCGAACCGGCCAACAGAATCCATCACAGCTTTAGCTTCAATTGGGTAACAGATCATATAATATAAAACTGATAAATTTGCAGTTTATTGAAAGCATTCTGATAACCAGCTCAACTTACCCAATATTTTCTTCTCCTCTTCCTCCTCTTGTTCGCCCCATTATAAACTGTGAAAGACAAGACGGATTAGGAAAAACCTTAAAAGACAAGAGAAGAGAGGAGAAAGTATCAGACCAAGCTTGTTCTGTCACTTCATACAGAAGGCAGGTGCATCTCAAGTCTCATCAGCATGTTGTATGGTCAAATGCAATCCATTCCTTCACTCCTAGCACATTAGTATATGACGTCGTTTTAAGTGACTGGATTACTCGATTCATCCAGGAAACCCATACGGGAGACGTGGGCTGAGCAATTTTAGGCTGCGTCATCCACTCTCAGCTCGCCACCTGTTAATGCGCATCGGGGAATGTGCCCTATACATTTTGTGACAGTCGCTTTGCTCTGGCTGTAAACAAGTGACATGCCACCTAGTCGTGTTACTTGGAAATTCAAGTGGTCGCAAGTGGCGTAAATCTCAAGGCTGTAAACCATTGATGTAAGTATAATGGGTAAAGTTTTATTGTTTGTGCCTCTCGTCATGTACATGATGCATTGTAATATGGTCTTATATGTTCGGATTTAAGGTTGTTTCTATTCTTATAGAGGATGTTGGTCGGATTGAAGGTTGTTTCTATTTTTATAGTGTGGTTGTAAAGATGTTGGAAAGGTGTTTTTTATGTTTATTTATATCACTATATGCTATAGGGAATGGTTTTGGTAAAATAAAAATAATTTAGATTTATTTTAATTTGAAATTTATTATTATATGTTTTTTATATAGTAGATAAATATATCATAATTTATTGTTAGTTAGTAGTGGAGATAGTTATTTTTAGTTGTTATTGTCAATCTGTTAATGTAAGCATAGTGGCTTATTCTTCATCGTTATTCAAGGAAAACTTGTAATGTTAATTTCTAAATGATCTTTCTAGAAGATTGACTTAATAGTCTAAGTAATTCTTGTAAGCTATACTCAAAGGAAAAAGAGGATTGATTAAAAGTCATTTTACTTTATTAAAAGGGTAAGAGGGTCCCAAAAAAAATAAAAAAAGTGAACTAGGAAATAAAAGAGGGATGAGGGTTTCATCTTTCATTATGCATTGTTATTTTCTAAAAACAAATTTGATAAAGTTCTTGTGGCTTTGGTTCTTGGGAGGAAAAACCCTAGAGAAGGAGATTGGGATTGGGTTCGGTGGTGGAACTATCCACCTTAGTCGATCGTAAAGAATGAATCATTCATATTTGTGCTTCAATGTGGTTGAGTATTTCATCATTTGGCAACTGGGTTTCAATTGTTGGGGTCGATTTTTGCTTAAGTAGGACAATTTTGGGTTGTGGTTGTGTTTTTATTGAGTTAGGGGGTTGAGTTATTCATATAGAGGCTGAGTTATCTTGTTGTTAGGTTGATTTCCCTCATCTAGGTGGAGTTATGTTTTGGCTAGCCGAGTTTCCTTTATCAGAGGTCGAGAGGGATGAGTTAGGGTTCAATTTACCTGTGTGGGAGGCGCCTCCATCTGTGGTTGTTGTTATTATTGTTAAGGGGCGAGTTATTGCTGCAAAAAAGGGCGAATAGTATAGGCAGTTGTTCTCTACAGACCTATCACTAAATTCTAAGTTGTAGCACATACTCTTGTTGGGTTGATTTCTACACATACAGAGTTGTTACCACGAGCTAAGGGTTGTTGCATATATATGGTCCCCTACAAGGATATTTACTCCAATGTATGCAAGGGCAACTTACAAAATATATCAGGTTCTCCCATTTATTGTTATTGTATTGTGTACTAAGATTTCCAATGTATTTCAGTGGTCATAAATAACAATGCAACAAATATTTTTAGTCTTGATATTGGTATTTCTTTGTAAGTCATTAGCAGTGATTATAACCACATATAAACTATCGTTAGAAGGCTTGTATACAAAATTGTTTGATAAAACGATTACACTGTTAAACCAAGGGAAAAATATAAAAAAAATAGTGGGGACGTTACAAAACCATGCCACCTAAAATAACCCGTTGGTGATCCATATGGGAGTAGACTTTCACTTATGCCATATACCTCTGGGTCTTGAACTTAACATATTTCCAAACTCATAGCCAAAAGTAGTTTTGGCAAATTAAAATTTATTTTAATTTAAAATTTATCAAATAATATTATAATTAGATTTTTTTTATTATTATAATTGTTTTTAAAATATAAAAATTTAAGAAAAAGTTTGTGGTTTAAGACATTTTATCCATATATATATATATATATATATATATAACACTTTAAATGGCATATAAAAGATTATTATTGTTAAAGTATTTTATTAGTCCTTGCCAAAGGATAGCAATGAGTTGCCTTTTGACTCTATATTAGTTTATAGAGGATGTTGGTCGGATTGATGGTTGTTTCTATTTTTATAGTGTGGTTGTAAAGATGTTGGAAAGGTGTTTTTTATGTTTATTTATATCACTATATGTTATAGGGAATGGTTTTGGTAAAATAAAAATAATTTAGATTTATTTTAATTTAAAATTTATTATTATATGTTTTTTTATATAATAGATAAATATATCATAATTTATTGTTAGTTAGTAGTGGAGATAGTTATTCTTAGTTGTTATTGCCAATCTGTCAATGCAGGCATAGTGGTTTATTCGTCATCGTTATTCAAGGAAAACTTGTAATGTTGATTTCTAAATGATCTTTCTAGAAGATTGACTTAATAGTCTAAGTAATTTTTGTAAGCTATACTTGATGGAAAAAGAGGATTGATTAAAAGTCATTTTACTTTATTAAAAGGGTAAGAGGGTCCAAAAAAAAAGTGAACTAGGAAATAAAAGAGGGATGAGGGTTCTATCTTTCATTATGCATTGTTATTTTCTAAAAACAAATTTGATAAAGTTCTTGTGGCTTTGGTTCTTGGGAGGAAAAACCTTAGAGAATGAGATTGGGATTGGGTTCGGTGGTGGAACTATCCACCTTAGTTGATCGTAAAGAATGAATCATTCATATTTGTGCTTCAGTGTGGTTGAGTATTTCATCATTTGGCAACTGGGTTTCAATTGTTGGGGTCGATTTTTGCTTAAGTAGGGCAATTTTGGGTTGTGGTTGCGTTTTTATTGAGTTAGGGGGTTGAGTTATTCATATAGAGGCTGAGTTATCTTGTTGTTAGGTTGATTTCCCTCATCTAGGTGGAGTTATGTTATGGCTAGCCGAGTTTCCTTTATCAGAGGTCGAGAGGGATGAGTTAGGGTTCAATTTACTTGTGTCGGAAGCGCCTTCATCTATGGTTGTTGTTATTATTGTTGAGGGGCGAGTTATTGCTGCAAAAAAGGGCGAATAGTATAGGCAGTTGTTCTCTACAGACCTATCACTAAATTCTAAGTTGTAGCACATACTCTTGTTGGGTTGATTTCTACACATACAGAGTTGTTACCACGAGTTAAGGGTTGTTGCATATATATGGTCACCTACAAGGATATTTACTCCAGTGTATGCAAGGGCAACTTACAAAATATATCAGGTTCTCCCATTTATTGTTATTGTATTGTGTACTAAGATTTCCAATGTATTTCAGTGGTCATAAATAACATTACAATAAATATTTTTAGTCTTGATATTGGTATTTCTTTGTAAGTCATCGACAGTGATTATAACCACATATAAACTATCGTTAAAAGGCTTGTATACAAAATTGTTTGACAAAATTATTACACTGTTAAACCAAGGGAAAAAATAAATAAAAAATAGTAGGGACGTTACAAAACCATGCCACCTGAAATAACCGTTGGTGATCCATATGTGAGTAGACTTTCACTTATGCCATATACCTCTGGGTCTTGGACTTAACATGTTTCCAAACTCATAGCCAAAAGTAGTTTTGGCAAATTAAAATTTATTTTAATTTAAAATTTATCAAATATTACTATAATTAATTTTTATTATTATTATAATTGTTTTTAAAATGTAAAAATTTAAGAAAAAGTTTGTGGTTTAAGACATTTTATCCTTCTTTGCATTTAATAAAGCCAAGACTAAATGAATCTAGGATGGTGTTATATATATATATAACACTTTAAATGGCATATAAAAGATTATTATTGTTAAAGTATTTTATTAGTCTGTCAAAGGATAGCAATGAGTTGCCTTTTGACTCTATATTAGTTTATTGTTGACCTTAAATTTGTGTGCTATATCCAATGTATAACATAGGAAATTAATATATGTATTTTTTTAAATAACAAAAAGAAATATTTTTCTAAAATTTAATTGGCTAATATCTTTGAAGTGTTATTACAGGGTTCACATCATTCAATGTATAAAATTAATTACACAATTAATGGATTTGTCAGGACCAAGTCCAGATGATTAAGAAGCATACGTTGATCCTGTTGACCGTAGAGATCCAAATAAATACTCATACCCCGCAGAAGGATGTTGGGTGCATAAATGCAATATTTTTTCTCGGGGAGTCGGAATGCTTTGATTTGTGTTTTTATTTTTACATTTTTTTTCGGGAAGCCACATATAAACTATCGTTAGAAGGCTTGTATACAAAATTGTTTGACAAAATGATTACACTGTTAAACCAAGAGAAAAATAAAAAAAAATAGTAGGGACGTTACAAAACCATGCCACCTGAAATAACCCGTTGATGATCCATATGGGAGTAGACTTTCACTTATGCCATATACCTTTGGGTCTTGGACTTAACATGTTTCCAAACTCATAGCCAAAAGTAGTTTTGGCAAATTAAAATTTATTTTAATTTAAAATTTATCAAATAATACTATAATTAGATTTTTTTATTATTATAATTGTTTTTAAAATGTAAAAATTTAAGAAAAAGTTTGTGGTTTAAGACATTTTATCCTTATGTGCATTTAATAAAGCCAAGACTAAATGAATCTAGGATGGTGTTATATATATATATATCACTTTAAATGGCATATAAAAAATTATTATTGTTAAAGTATTTTATTAGTCCCTATCAAAGGATAGCAATGAGTTGCCTTTTGACTCTATATTAGTTTATTGTTGACCTTAAATTTGTGTGCTATATCCAATGTATAACATAGGAAATTAATATATGTATTTTTTTAAATAACAAAAATAAATATTTTTCTAAAATTTAATTGGCTAATATCTTTGAAGTGTTATTACAGGGTTCACATCATTCAATGTATAAAATTAATGACACAATTAATGGATTTGTCAGGACCAGGTCCAGATGATTAAGAAGCATACGTTGATCCTGTTGATCGTAGAGATCCAAATAAATACTCATACCCCACAGAAGGATGTTGGGTGCATAAATGCAATATTTTTCTCGGGGAGTCGGAATGCTTTGATTTGTGTTTTTATTTTTACATTTTTTTTCGGGAAGTCGATCATACATATGGAATGCTTCGAGAATCGAACCTGAGCTATTTCCTAAACTTAACACAGCTCGACCATAGGCTACCCAACATAATCCATTCCATGCTTTGGCGGGACAGGATGATCCATTCCATACTTTGGCACGACAATTGTATTGGACTATGAGTTTTGAGTTCTGTACCTTGGGAGGTGTTCCCCATGTGCTTGTGACCTCCTTAGCACATGAGGGAAGGACATTACACTTTGTGCCTTGTACTTTTGTCTAATTTCACTTTGACTTTGTCTGAAAGTGAAATTTTGTCATTTTGGCCTAAAATGACAATTAATTCACAAAGGGGTGAATTAGAGACATAAAGTTGACTTAGGAAACTTAACCCAAAGTGGGTTTGTGATTTAGATATTCATGGGGAGATCTCAACGATCGATTAGATGGGATATGAGATGATCTTCGCCCTTGAATCTTTAGGTTTCCTTTTGGATGTCAAAGAGGGGCGCAAAGGGTGAAGGAGGGCGCATTCTTCACTTGTTCATTTGCTTGTTGAGAGAGGAGCTCTTAGAGGATGGAGATGAGGTCAGATTCATGAGGAGACTTGAGCTAGGGCTTGCTTTCATGGAGAGAGGCTTGCCTTGTATGCCATAGCTTATTTACTGGAGAGGTTTTGTTGTTGAGGAGGGTGCATTGCCAGATTGGGGCGCATCAGCAATTGAGAGACTTCTAGCCATCAGATTGCAGTGAGATCAGTTGCAGAGGATAGCCATTCACCAGAGCTTCATTGTTGTGGAGGGGTTTCCATATTTGAGCTCACAGTTGGCAGTTGGAGCAGATTCAATGGTTCTGGTAGTTTGCATGAGGGGCGCACCATTCTAGGGCTCATTTGGTGATTTTGAGCTTATTTATCAGCTCAGTTGGAGTTGCTATTGTATCAGGTTCTTTCATATATTGTGTTTACTATAACCCTTCTTCTGCTTTCCTCATTTATACACACATATTCCAAACTGGTTTTCCCTAGGGGGGTTTTATCCAGGGTCATGTTGACCAAAAATACTTGTGTTTACAATTGCATGATTTAGTTTCTTATATCTGTTCATATTCAGCAGTAAACGATGTTTAGGTGTGTTATGTTTATTTTGAGATGCATGTACTAATTTCTAGTGACAAAAATGACATGCTAGAGCACCCAAAATTGAGAACATAACCGTAACAAATCAACAAGAAACTTTGGACTGTTTGTTGTTATAAAACAACAGAAAATACATAACCTGACAATTGAAACTTAGAGCCTTTCTTCAGTCAAAGACAGACCAAGAAGGCAAACTGATAGGACCTGGAATTTTCACATGGTATCAGACCTTCGGTGGCTGGATTTTTGGACAATTAGGGCAACATTTTGAGTGGTTGTCACACACTTCTTTCTGGCAGATTTTTGAGGACAGTCATTGACTCATTCAGTGGTTGTTAGAGGGCAGAATTTTGGATTGTTGGGCAGTTTGGACACTTGTCATCAGTCTCTTTTCACACCTACGCAGTAGGAGTGAGGCTGATTTGACGTTAAATTCTTTTCACACTTATTTTGTTAGGAGTGAGGTTAGATCACACTTGTCTCTTTCACACCTGTGTTGATAGGAGTGAGGCAGTGTTTTCCTTGGCAGAGTGAGCATCAGTTGGGGATTGCAGTTTGGCAGACATGTCAGCATCTCAGATGCGAGTTGAGGACAGGCTAGCAGGGGCTAGCAATTGGTCGCCTTGGAAAGCGAGGATGGTCTTCGTCTTAGAGGACCTCGAGCTATGGGATATAGTCGAGGCAGATGTTCCCCCCATTCCTGTCATTGCTCCCGTCTTGGTGGCAGAGTTCAGGAAAAGGAACAACAAGGCGAAGAGGACTATTTGTGATGTAGTTCGTGACCATATCATACCCCATTTGACAGCGAAGGCTTGTGCATACAAGATGTGGGCATCTCTATGCAAGTTGTATGAGAGCTCCAATGAGAATTGTATCATGGTTTTTCATGACCGACTCTGGGGCATTCGCATACTCAAGGATGAGTCGGTAACTTCATTCCTTGGTCGTTACACTCAGATCAGAGATGAGTTGGCAGTCGTCGGAGAGATTGTGAACTCTAACTCTTTGGTGAGGCAAGCTATGAATAGCTTCACCAAACCTTGGGGTCCATTTGTACGGGGCATTATTGCCCGGGAGGTCATGCCTACATGGGAGAGGATGTGGGATGACTTCGTCTAGGAGGAGATTTAGTTAGCAGCCGAGGCTTCTGGACAGCGGCAGCAGCAGCAACAACAGATTGGTCAAGGTGAGGAGGATCTTGCTCTTTGGACAAAGGGCAAGAAGAAGGTCGGTCGTGGGCATCGGCAGGGTCCCAAGTTTGGGGCCCAACCACAGGGGAGTGGAGGAGTAGAGAGCAGCAGTGGTCAGGGCAGTAGTCAAAAGAGAGATATGAGTAGAGTGAAGTGCTTTGTTTGTAAGAATTTTGGGCACTATGTTGGACAGTGCCCGAACAAGAAGAAGAAGAAGGGTGGTACCGCAACTACAACAGAGGAGATTGACTTTCAGACACAGTTTCAGAGAGAGTGTGTTTTCCTCACATGTTGTACTTTAGTTGGGACAACACCCAGGATCTAGTATATTGATAACGGGGCTTCAAGCCACATGACTGGATATCGAGAGCATTTTTCTGATCTCAGAGACACTGAGGTCAGGATTGAGATTTCTCTTGGAGATGACAGAGTAGTCACAATTGCAGGGGTTGGCATAATTGCTTTTCAGAGAGATGGCTTGCCACCTATATCGTTCACGGACGTTCTTTATGTCCCTGGCATGAAGAAGAATTTGAATTATGTTTCCACCCTCCAGGATAGAGGTCTTGAGGTGACATTCAGAGGCACCGAGGTACTGATTCATCCTCGGGGTTCTCCACATGCCTCAGGATAGGTGATTGGAGTGAGAGAGGGGAAACTGTTTAGATTGCTTTTTCAGCCACTTCATGCCTTGGCAGCGAGCAACGATAGCAGCAGACAGTTATGTGAGTTATGGCATCGTAGGATGGCCCACCTACATCATGGGGTTCTTGGAGGACTGAGAGAGGTTGTGACTGGAGTGCCACAGATCAACATAGAGCATCGGGATGTTTGCATAGGGTGTGCGCTTGGCAAGTTTGCCAAGGCATCGTTCCTTAGTAGTGACACCAGGTCAGCTGGGATACTGGATTTAGTACACACGGACGTGTGTGGGGCCATGACTTGGAAGTCCTTGAGTGGTTGTGAGTATTATCTCACATTTATTGATGACTACTCGAGGAAGAATTGGATCTATTTCCTGAAGGCCAAGAGTGAGGTCTTCACACGGTTCCAAGAGTTCAGAGCTCTTGTGGAGAACCAATAGGGAAAGAAGATCAAAGTCCTACGGTCAGATAACAAGGGAGAGTATTCCTCGAGACAGTTTGTAGACTTATGTGCACAACATGGCATCAGGAGACAGATGATCATACCCTACAACCCCCAGCAAAATGGGGTTGCCAAGAGGAAGAACCGGGCCATTACCGGTACAACGAGATCTATGTTGCATGATTAGGGTTTGCCTTTGTACTTGTGGGCAGAGGCATGTGCTACTGTAGTTTATCTGCAGAACAAGAGCCCCCATAGGAGGCCTTCACTGATAGGAGGCCCGATGTCGAGCACATCAGGATATTTGGGTGCTCGACTTTCTCTCATGTCCCCTCGGAGAGGAGGACAAAGCTAGACCCCACAACCCAGTAGGGGATTCTAATTGGATACTCAGAGGTGTTGAAAGCCTATCGCATCTACATTCCGCCACTTAGGAAAGTGGTGGTGAGCAGAGATGTTAGATTTGAGGAGGATAGGGATTTTGCGAGATCTCTTGAGTCGAGAGTTGGAGTTGAGGATGATGCAGAGTTGCCAGTTGCAGTCTCAGAGGGATCACAACCTCAGTTGTCAGGTACACCAGTATCAGGGGTGACAGGGTCACCATGCACAACTTCAAGGTCACCATGCACAACTTCAGGGTCACCATGCACAACTTCAGGGTCATAGTCAGAGCATGTTCAGTCATATGGGGCACAAAATTCAGAGGAAGTACAGTCTTCAGGATCTCATAGTGTTGAGACGAGTCCAGAGGCAGTCACTCTTGGGTAGAGAGACCTTACTTCTCCGTTGACCGCTTCAGGGAAGAGGAGACCTAGATGGTTTCAGGAGACCTTGAAGGAGGCCAGGGAGAATGTAGGGGAGCCCAAGAGCCAGATCAGAGAGAGCAGGCCACCAGTCAGATTGGGAGCATATTTGGCACTAGTGACGAGTATCAAGGATACTGAGGCACAAACTTTTGCGCAGGCAGTTGACCATTAGGTCTAGAGAGAGGCCATGGTTGAGGAGTATGAATCCATTGTGCGCAATGATGTCTAGGATGTGGTTCCGAGGCCAGTGGGGAAGTCAGTTGTGACTTCTAGGTGGTTGTACAAGACCAAGATTGTTGCAGATGGCAGCGTGGAGAAACACAAGGCCCGTTTTGTGGCACAAGGCTTCTCACAGATTGAGGGAGTTGACTATGATGAGACTTTCACACCAATTGCGAGATACACTACTATCAGGACTATCATTGCCATGGTAGCAGAGATGGGTTGGCACATTCACCAGATGGATGTGAAAACCACATTTCTGAATGGCTTTATTAAGGAGGAGGTGTACATCGAGTAGCCACAGGGGTTTGAGGTGAGTGACAAGGAGACTCACGTGTGTCTTCTGAGGAAGGCACTATATGGTATGAAGCAAGATCCCCGAGCTTGGTATTCACAGATTGATACTTATTTGCTTCAGATGGGCTTCGAGAAGAGCGATGTTGATCCAAACCTCTATTTCATCATTAAGGGTGAGGACACACTCATTCTCATTTTGTATGTGGATGCTTTATTCATTACTGGAGCCAAGGATCTCATAACTAAGTGCAAGTTGGGACTTGTATCATAGTTTGAAATGAGTGATATCAGATTGATGCACTACTTTCTGGGTATGGAGGTATGGCAGGAGGAGGGTCACATATTTGTCGGGTAGGGGAAGTATGTAGTAGATATTTTGAGAAGGTTTCAGATGGAGGACTGTAGACCCATGTCTACACCTATGATCACCAATTGGAAGAAGCTTAGTGCTTCAGATAGCCAGTTGGTGGATGCCACAGTATACAGGCAGTTGATCGGTTCACTTATGTATCTGGTTAACACCAGACCAGATATATGTTTTGTCGTGAACACACTCAGCCGGTACATGGTTGAGCCAAGGTGTGTTCACATGGTTGGGGCAAAACACGTCTTGAGATATGTTGCTGGGACAATGGAATATGGCCTAGACTATGTCAGGGGAGATGGAGTCAGTTTGGTTGGCTACACAGATTCAGACTGGGCAGGATGTGTTGCTGACAGGAAAAGCACCTCAGGGTGTTGCTTCAGTTTGGGGTCAAGACTTGTTTCTTGGTTCAGCCGGAAGCAGAAGTCAGTTGCTTTGAGTTCGGTCGAGGCAGAGTATATGGCGACCAGTCAGGCCAGTTGTGAGGCCATTTGGCGTTGTAAGATGCTGGTTGGTTTATTCGGTTAGGAGATGTCTCCGACTGTCATTCATTGTGATAATCAGAGTTGCATAAAACTCTCTGAGAATCCAGTGTTTCATGACCAGTCGAAGCATATTGAGATCAAGTACCACTTCATTCGTGACTGGGTTCAGAGAGGGGCAGTTCAGTTGTAGTATATATCCACAGATGACCAGGTAGCAAATATTCTCACCAAGGCCCTGCCACAGGGCAAGCATGTCTATTTCAGAGACAAGATAGGGTTGGTGAGGAACACCTTCCTCAGTAAGAGGGAGTGTTGAGTTTTGTACCTTGGGAGGTGTTCCCCATGTGCTTGTGACCTCCTTAGCACATGAGGGAAGGACATTACACTTTGTACCTTGTACTTTTGTCTAATTTCACTTTGACTTTGTCTAAAAGTGAAATTTTGTCATTTTGGCCTAAAATGACAATTAATTCACAAAGGGGTGAATTAGAGACATAAAGTTGACTTAGGAAACTTAACCCAAAGTGGGTTTGTGAATTAGATATTCATGGGGAGATCTCAACCATCGATTAGATGGGAGATGAGATGATCTCCACCCTTGAATATTTAGGTTTCCTTTTGGATGTCAAAGAGGGGCGCAAAGGGTGAAGGAGGGCGCATTCTTCACTTGTTCATTTGCTTGTTGAGAGAGGAGCTCTTGGAGGATGGAGATGAGGTCAGATTCATGAGGAGACTTGAGCTAGGGCATTTGCTTTCATGGAGGGAGGATTGCCTTGTATGCCATAGCTTATTTACTAGAGAGGTTTTGTTGTTGAGGAGGGCACATTGCCAAATTGGGGCGCATCAGCAGTTGAGAGACTTTTAGCCATCAGATTGCAGTGAGATTAGTTACAGAGGATAGTCATTCACCAGAGCTTCATTGTTGTGGAGGGGTTTCCAGATTTGAGCTCAAAGTTGGCAGTTGGAGTAGATTCAGTGGTTCTGGCAGTTTGCATGAGGGGCACACCATTCTGGGGTGCATTTGGTGATTTTGAGCTTGTATATCATCTTAGTTGGAGTTTCTATTGTATCAGGTTCTTTCATATATTGTGTTTATTGTAGCCCTTCTTCTGCTTTCCTCATTTATACACACATATTCCAAACTGGTTTTCCTCGGGGGGG
>ML789587.1:84013-98833 GCA_009831015.1 Picea engelmannii
TGTGGGCTGTTCTGCAGTGGTTTCAAAGCTTAACCTTTTCTTTGACCTGCGGGACTTCACTTCAGAGATTTTATCTTCTGGAGGTCCTGGCAGGGTCCTTCTTTTTCTTGAACTGCTTTGAGGAGACGACTGTTTCTTTGAACCTTTCCCCTGTTCATTTACTGGCTGAGTCTGTGTTTCAAAACCCTTCCAGAATAGAAAATGCTCCCAGCTCCTTCCCTGCTGTTTTAATTCCTCCAGAATGATCAATTTAATGAGGCCGAAGTGGCACAGAGTATTCTTCATGCTTAAGGGTTGAGCCCTGATCTTCTTGCAAACCTTAGTTAAACTCTTATGTAGGAAAAAAGGTAAATTGAGGAGAGTCTTGCCTGTGAAATGGTCTAGGAGTTTGAAGTGATACATCATGAGTTTGTCATACCTGCCCTTCGAGGTAATGTAGATTTGGATGCCCTTAAACAACTCCTGCCATTCCTCCTTTAGATAAGAAACCGGCATACCCTTTTTCCATGCATTGTGCCTGAACTCTTCTTTCAAATAAGCTCTGAAATTCAAATTTTTAGGGGCGGTGGTTTTGAACCAACTCTGGCCCGTTCTTGGTAGGCTGGTTGCTGCAGCAATGGCAGCTTCATCTACTATGATTTCCAAGGACCCAACACGAGCCTTATTCCCATCAAAACTTTTGGCAAAAGCTTTTGCTGTCGACTGGTGGCAACCATTTTGCAACCTCTCAACGAATTCAATACACCCTGCATCTGAGAAATGTTTCTGGACTTCTGGATGTGTTTGTAGAAAATATAGGTTGTCCAGCTCTTTTCTGAGTAGAGAACCACTGCGTCTCCTCTCCATTCATTCACCCAAAATCCCAAACGATTTTCCATACATGACTCAGAAAAATGATATTTGGGCTGAGATCTTGCGCTGTTGGAAGCACTCGGGAGTCAGCTCTGTTTTTTAGCATTAGAAACTTATCAAACATTTGTGAACGATGCATGATATGGAAGCAATAATTGGATTTGGTGTTGTCAGCCCGACAGTACATCTTCTGTACCTGCACCACTGAATTTGAACTTTCCATCCCTGATGCCATGATTGTGGAGCATGAGTTTCTGAGCCAGATCCAAGATGTAATCCGACTGGGACGTGGAACTTGAGTTTAAATGATTACCCACTTCACCAACGCATTCTTCTGATCGCATGTCGTGAGTTGATCACATCATGATTTGATTTTGAAACGTGGATAAACGCACGTGATTCCCGCTTTCTCCAACTAACGACCCATGGAAAACGCCCCTCAGCTGTAGAAACTTACCACTTTCACCAGTGCACGATCCCGCAGAACTGCTCCTTAGCTGTTGAAAGTCTTCACTTTCACCAGCGCACGAGCCACGACAATGCTTCTTTGGATGTTTTGAAAATCAACACTTTCACCAGCGCACGACACGCGACAATGCTTCTTTGGATGTTTTGAAAATCAACACTTTCACCAGTGCACGAACCTATGATAGATGCTCCTTTGCTGTTGCAAGTCGCCACTTACACCAGCTAACACTCACCTTTTGGACACACGTTAGCTGTTGAAAGAAAATTATGAAAATTTTGAAAAGAAGATTGTTATGGGTCATCTTATTTCTAAGACCAAAAACCAAAACCTAAGTTTTGCAACTAGAAAAACTCAAAAATGAATTGAGGATACTACCAATAGCCATGCTATCCATCACAAAATGCGACCAAGGGGATGGGTACATTTTGGGAGCTAACATTTGGCTCCAAATGGGATGGGCATCTCCCTGTGAGGTGACCAAGAACCTAGCTAGAATCAATAGCCTTATTACAACTTGAAACAGAAAATTGAAAAATAGTTTGTTAGTACCATTGGGCATGGAGTTATTTGAATGACTGAAATAAAGAAACCAGAACTGGAAAAGAAAATATGTACAAGTATAACAGGGCTTCAAAGGAAGCCTTATGAGAAATAGATCTTCAGGAAGCACCCGTTGAAAGGGCCACCTGCTACTGCCTCGCCTGAAAGAGTTTGGAGAACAAAGGTGTTGTTCTGCTGCACCGCTGTTATGACAAAAGGACCTGTCCAGAGGGCCTCAAATTTTTTCGTGTTTCCCCTTCTCCCGCCTTGCTGCATCCCACTTTAAGACTGATAAAGTTTGCAGAAACTGAATAATGTGACTGTACCATTTGCAATCAGCTAAGTGAGCCGAGACCTGCATTTTCTCACTTTCTTTATCCTCTGAAGGCTGCTCATTTCTTGCATTAATACTCATCAAATTTATTTCAAGCAGCCTGCAATTTTCCTTTGCCAGAAGCTTAACAAGGCCCTGACCCTTAACAAGTTTTGTTGGTTTGATTTCAACATCGAATCCAGTCAATCTTACTATCCACGTACTCCTTTTTCCATCAATGTCGGGTTGGAAAAGAAAATCTTTAACTGAACTAGAGGGAACAAAAGCTATTACCTTTGCCTAAAGAATGTAGACCCTGAAAGCTTTTAGTGACTTGACAAGTGCATATGCTTGTTTCTCCAATAATTCATATTTTACTTTTGCATCCCTCAAGACCTTACTGAAGAAGGCAACCGACTGCTCTTGATCATCAACATTCTTCTGCAAGAGTACCGCTGCGATTGTATCACTGGAAGCAAATGAAAAAATGTAAAATACCTTGGAGAAATTGGGGCTGATCAAAACAGGGGTTGTTGTGATGGCTTCCTTGCTGATCCTCTGAAGGCTTTGCTTGTTGATCCTCTGTTGTMTGATCTTTTTGCTTAACAGGGGCAACAGTCTTTTCAGAAGAGGCCGGTGCGTCTTGTTGAGCAGCATTAGACTTGGATAGGAGGTTATATCTATTTTTATCTTCTGCTGTGAAAATGCCATCACCAAGAAGATCATCCTCTGTCTGTTCAGTCATTAATGATTCCTCATAATCTTGTTGTGTTAGATAAGACTTCCCTGTCTCTTATCCAACACAATGAATGTCACCCTCTCCATCTTCTTGATCTTCACCATTATCTTYGTTCATCACAACATTTTGTAGAGGGACCTTTATCCTCTGATCTTCATTAGAATTCTTTTCTCTTTGTAGGATTTGAATTGGTTGATTATTCCTTCTGAAGTTATTTGGATTTTGGTTCGAATTTCTTCCTGCGGAGTCATAAGTGCTTCTTCCTTTCACAGGCTGTTTATTTTCGATCTTGAGCTTAGATATCTCAAAGGTTAGAGACTCTAGCATCTTGGCCATTTTATCAAGTTTTGGATCAACATTTGATGAAGATGAGGCCTCATTCTTTGGTCTTCTCCTATCAGAATCTCCCTTCCGCTTCTGAGAGGCCAAAATATTAGATTCCACGTCAAGGGCAACATCTTGCATGAGAGATAATGTTGGTGACCTCCTTTCTCTCAACAACAAACAGAAATCTGAATCAAAAGCATCAGAATAGGTGATTTTGGCAGAAGCATCTGACGGTTTAATATCAGCTGGTATTTTTCCATACATCAGGTTAAACCTCTTAGTGAAGTCAGAGACTGACTCACTACTTTGTTTCCTCAAGTTTCCGAATTCTATGATGTAGTAAACAAAATATCTTCTGTCACCCCAATGTTTCAGAAATGTCTCATCCAACTACTCAATTCCGGCAATGGAACCAGCAAGGAGTTCTTTGAACCATTTCCTAGCATGGCCATCTAGGATTTGAACAAAGACTCGTGTCCACACATCCTCTTGTTCAATATTAAGGTTCTCTACATAACTGTAAAAAGCCTCAATATGTTCTTCAGCAGACACATCGCCTTCGCCTGTGAATTTAGGCATATATTTCTGATAGTCTCCCGTTGGCATGACTGCTACTGGGTTTGGCAATATGAGTGGTGCATACCTAGCAGCTAGTATTTGTTGCATCTTAGTCAAAGGAGGTGGTGCGGCCATGACTATCAGAGGTGGGGAAAATGATATTTTCTTCTTCAAGTTTTCAACACTGGAGGAATGCGAAAGAGGTGAATATTCTAAAGGGAAAGAGGTCTGATAAGAGGCTCTGTAAAAATTTGCAAGCTGCCCAACTAAATTTTCTTCACCCTTAGCAGATAGCTCTTGGAGGAGATGTTCAACAACAAGGAGGCTAGTATAAATGTTCAAGTGGTCTTCTTGTTGCTGAGAATGGAAAGACTCAAGGGAAGAAGAACTGTGGTTTCTTTCTAAAATCTTAGATGTTTTTTCAATCAAATTATAGTCTATCAATTTATCATCGCTAGGATTTTTCTGTTGATCAAAAAGAGTTTGTTCTTCTACAGTATTTACAACTGTTTTTTCATCAGTGTTCTTTAAAAAGAACTCAAATTTTTCTGTAGTAGATTTTCCAGAACTGAAAAGAGGATTACCTTTTGTATTTGAAGATTGACCTTGAATCGTCTTTCCCTTCCTGAGAATTGATTCTGGATTGGACACTGGTGTGATCGGTGATTCTTGAGGATTCGCCCTAGTATTGATCCTCTTAGGAGCCAGGATGAACTTGTGGAATCACCAGATAGATGATTACAACCAACTGAAAGTGTCTAATCTTTGTCTATCATCAAAGATCAGCTCTGTGTCGTATCCCAAGAAAGCAGAGCTTGAATTCCGTCTCCCCAACAACGGCGCCAATTTGTTATCACTCCAAGAAAATCCTTAGGGTTGTATACTAAGGATGCTTGGTAACTTAGAAATAATGGTTTTTATGTGTTTGGGACAATGGGGTCTCTAATGATTTGTATAAGAAACAACTCATCACACATCTAAAGATACAGTGCTTTTAGTAAACAATAATCAGATCAAATATTTGAAAGAGAGGATGGAGAATACTATTCTTGATTTGCCAATACAAGTGAAAGTAGGGCTTAATACAAGACAACAATGAATCCTTTAATTTAAAGTCTATGAGCTCAATAAAGAGATAACAGTCTTTATGAACTAAAATAAACTGAAAGCAAAGTACAGAAAATGAAAGATGGAGAATTCTGATATTGCAAACGAAAGGAAACTGAACTTTATTTCTGCAAAAAGAGTCTATATAGTGGCATAAATTATCTCCCAGTTTGAACCCTTATCTCATATCAAAAATAGGCATTTATAGCCTCTTACAATCTGTTTTACAGATCCTAAAACATGGATCTGTATTTAATAAAAGTAATTCAAATCTAAATAAACAATTTTGAAGATAAAGACTAAACAACTAAACTTAGCACTCGAATTGTCTTTTATCTTAAAAATTCGCCATCTGCATCCTTCAGCTCCTGGAAGCTTTGATGTGATGCAATGTGGCAAAGCACCTGTCTTGAAAGTTTGATTTCTCCAACGTTCATGATCGATATTTGAGGAAGTTTGTTTTACATGTGGTTTCAAAAATTCCCTCAAATCTCTGATATCGAATCCTTTGCAAGCAATTCTCATTCCCTTGATACTTTGGAACTCCTTCATAACCTAATAGAAATGACCTGTTCTATCCTTGGCTTAAAAAACGCTTTTCCAGCTTTCAACAACTAACTCGTTTAATATTCCGCTTGTTAGCTGGTGAAAGCGTTGCCTTTCACTAGCTAACGGGTCATAAAATATCCCTTTGCGCTGGTGAAAGCCCTGACTGCGCCCAAAACGAGTTTTCACCTTCAAAATTTTGATTCCATAAAAACTCAGTGTGTCCCCGATTTCTCACCTTGCATATTAACATCGACTTGAGCAAGTACCTTCAGATCAGGATGGGATTTTTGTCTTTGATTTTGTTTCAATCTTCTTATCTGCCTTTTAAGGCATTTGGCAAGCCACCATAGACTATTGTAATCTTTGGTGAGTTTTTGCTTTCTTTTCTTCTCTTTAACACTTTCCCGAGCCAATCTCTCAAACACAGCATTGGTTTTAGCGAAGTTATCAGACAACTTCTCATACCTTTCTTTGATTACCCGTTCCAAAACCTCTTGCTGAGCGATTACCTCTTTCAGATGCTTGATTTTCTGAGACTTCTTTGACTTAGAACTTTTTGATGTTTCTCCTTCCTCTGTATGAGTGAAAGTCTCATAGTTTTGTGCACACTCAGTTGATTGCTCAGGACTCTTGGTGACAGGGCATTGATCTTGTTGTTCTGATTCTGAATCTGTATAGGGTAAGTTTAATATATTGGTTCTCTTCTCTGTAGGCTGCTCCGTGGGCTGTTCTGCAGTGGTTTCAAAGCTTAACCTTTTCTTTGACCTGCGGGACTTCACTTCAGAGATTCTATCTTCTGGAGGTCCTGGCAGGGTCCTTCTTTTTCTTGAACTTCTTTGAGGAGATGACTGTTTCTTTGAACCTTTCCCCTGTTCATTTACTGGCTGAGTCTGTGTTTCAAAACCCTCCCAGAATAGAAAATGATCCCAGTTCCTTCCTTGTTGTTTTAATTCCTCCAGAATGATCAATTTAATGAGGCCGAATTGGCACAGAGTATTCTTCATGCTTAAGGGTTGAGCCCTGATCTTCTTGCAAACCTTAGTTAAACTCTTATCTAGGAAAAAAGGTAAATTGAGGAGAGTCTTTCCTGTGAAATGGTCCAGGAGTTTGAAGTGATACATCATGAGTTTGTCATACCTGCCCTCTGAGGTAATGTAGAGTTGGATTCCATTAAACAACTCCTGCCATTCCTCCTCTAGATAAGAAACCGGCATACCCTTTTTCCATGCGTTGTGTGCCTGAACTCTTCTTTCAAATAAGCTCTGAAATTCAAATTTTTAGGGGCGATGGTTTTGAACCAACTCTAGCTCATTCTTGGTAGGCTGGTTGCTGCAGCAATGGCAGATTCATCTACTATGATTTCCAAGGACCCAACACGAGCCTTATTCCCATCAAAACTTTTGGCAAAAGCTTCTGCTGTCCACTGGTGGCAACCATTTTGCAACCTCTCAACGAATTCAATACACCCTGCATCTGAGAAATGTTTCTAGACTTCTTGATGTGTTTGTAGAAAAGATAGGTTGTCCAACTCTTTTCTGAGTAGAGAACCACTGCGTCTCCTCGCCATTCATTCACCCAAAATCCCAAACGATTTTGCATACACGACTCAGGAAACTGATATTCGTGCCGAGATCTTGCGCTGTTGGAAGCACTCGGGAGTCAAATCTATTTTTTAGCATTAGAAACTTATCAAACATTTTTGAACGATGCGTGATATGGAAGCAATAATCGGATTTGGTGTTGTCATCCTGACATTATAGCTTCTGTACCTGTGCCACTTAATTTGAACTTGCCATCCCTGATGCCATGATTGTGGAGCGTGAGTTTCTGAGGCAGATCCGAGATGTAATCCGACTGAGACGTGGAACTCGAGTTTAAATGATTGCCCACTTTCATGAGCGCGTCCTTCTGATCGCATGTTGTGAGTTGATCACATCATGATTTGATTTCTAAACGTGGATAAACGCACGCGATTCCCGCTTTCTCTAACTAATGGCCCGTGGAAAACGCCCATCAGCTGTAGAAACTTACCGCTTTCACCAGCGCACGATCCCGTAGAACTGTTCCTTAGCTGTTGAAAGTCTTCACTTTCACCAGTGTGCCACCCCGTGAGAATTTATCCTTAGCTGTTGAAAGTCTTCACTTTCACCAGCGCACGACCCACGACAATGCTTCTTTGGATGTTTTGAAAATCAACACTTTCACCAGGGAATGGACCTATGATAGATGCTACTTTGCTGTTGCAAGTCACCACTTTCACCAGCTAACACTCACCTTTTGGACACATGTTAGTTGTTGAAAGCAAATTATGAAAATTTTGAAAGAAGACTGTTATGGGTCATCTTATTTCTAAGACCAAAAACCAAAACCTAAGTTTTGCAACTAGAAAATCTCAAAGATGAATTGAGGATACTACCAATAGCCATGCTATCCATCACAAAATGAGACCAAGGGGATGGGTACATTTTGGGAGCTAACATTTGGCTCCAACTGGGATGGGCATCTCCCTGTGAGGTGACCAAGAACCTAGCTAGACTCAGTATCCTTATTACAACTTGAAATAGAAAATTGAAAAATAGTTTGCTAGTACCATTTTGCATGGATTTATTTGAATGACTGAAATAAAGAAAACAAAACTGGAAAAGAAAATATGTACAAGTAGAAGAGAGCTTCAAAGGAAGCCTTATGAGAAATAGATCTTCAGGAAGCGCCCGTTGAAAGAGCCACCCGCTACTGCCTCACCTGAAAGAGTTTGGAGAACAAAGGTGTTGTTCTGCTGCACCGCTGTTATGACAAAAGGACCTGTCCATAGGGCCTCAAATTTTCCATGTTTCCCCTTCTCTTGCCTTGCTGCATCGCAATTTAAGTCTAAATCCCCTGTTTTGAAGACATCTGATTTGACTTTCTTGTCGAAAGTTTCTTTGATTCTTTCTTGATGCAATTCTGTTTTTTCCAAGAGCTGCTCTCTTTCTTGCTGTAGTTCTACCAAGTTATGAATTCTCCTGGTCAAATCACTTGGTTCAGAATTAGTTTCTTGTAAGAATTTTGCAATTGACAATGCAAGTTGAACAGGAAATATGGCCTCAGTACCATATACCAACTTGAAAGGAGATGTACCAATTAATTTCTTACATGTAACTCTGTTAGCCCACAAGGAAAACTTCAGTTTGGAATCCCAACCTTTGGCATTCTGTTCAAGTAGCTTCTTTATGATCCTGACTAAACTCTTGTTGGATGAATCAGCTAAGCCATTCCCTTGCGGATAGTAGGCTGTGGAATGTACCAGCTGAATTCCCAATTTTTCACACATTTTCACCAAGTGTTTATATTTGAATGCAACAGCGTTATCAATGACCAATATCTTGGGACAGCCAAATCTAGCAAATATGTTTTCTTGCAGAAAATTTATGACGACAGTATGATTGGCGTTCCGGGTGGGAATAACCTCAATCCACTTTGTAAAGTAATCGGTGGAAACCAGGATCCACCGGTGCTGACCACTAGAAGGCGGACGAATTTCACCTATGAAGTCTAGGCCCCACTACTGGAAAGGCCCTGTGACCACTATAGGTTTGAGGGGAAGAGAATTCAGCTGTTGTTTACCTTCGAATCTCTGACACTTGTCACAAGTTTTCACAAACTTACACACATTTGAAAATAAGGATGGCCAGTAGTAACCAGATCTTAAGATTTTATGTGTGGTGGTTTTCCAATAGTGATTTCCTCCACATTCACTATTATGCAATTCAATCATGACCTTATCTGCTTCTTCCCGATTTACACACCTCAACAATAAACCTATGGGGTTTTTCCAGAACAAAAAGCTGTCATTGATGCAGAAATTTATGGCCTTGAGTTTTAAAGCCTTTCTTTTAGTTTTTATCAAATCTGATGGGACTGATAAAGTTTGCAGAAACTGAATAATGTGACTATACCATTTGCAATCAACTAAGTGAGCCGAGACCTGCATTTTCTCACCTTCTTTATCCTCTGAAGGCTGCTCATTTCCTGCATTAATACTCATCAAATTTATTTCAAGCAGCCTGCAATTTTTGTCTGCCAGAAGTTTAGCAAGGCCCTCACCCTTAACAAGTTTTGCTGGTTTGATTTCAACATCGAATTCAATCAATCTTGCTATCCACTTACTCCTTTTTCCATCAATGTCGGGTTGGACAAGAACATCTTTAACTGAACTGGAGGGAACAAAAGCTATTACCTTTGCCTAAAGAATGTAGACCCTGAAAGCTTTTAGTGACTTGAAAAGTGCATATGCCTGTTTCTCCAACAATTCATACTTTACTTCTGCGTCCCTCAAGACCTTACTGAAGAAGGCAACCGACTGCTCTTGATCATCAACATTCTTCTGCAAGAGTACCGCTGCGATTGTATCACTGGAAGCAAATGAAAAAATGTAAAATACCTTGGAGAAATCGGGGCTGATCAAAACAGGGGCTATTGTGATGGCTTCATTGATGGCATTGAATGAATGTCTGGCTGCTTCAGTCCACTTTACCTCAGATTCCTTCCTCAACATAGCAGTGGTATGCTTTGTGAGTTCATCAAAATTTACTATAAACCTTCTGACAAAGTTAATAGTCCCAAGGAAAGACTAAATGTCCTTCTTTGATCTAGGAAGAGATAGATTTTTAATTGCTTCTACCCTCTTTGGGTCAATCTTAACCCCATCAGCTGAAACAATATGCCCAAGTAATTTCCCCTCCTTAAGTGCAAAATTCGATTTTTTCGGATTAAGAGAGATGCCATACCTTTGACATTTCAGAAATGTCCTTCTTAAGTGTTGCAAATGAAGTTCGTGGCTGCTTGAGAAAACAGTGATATCATCAAGATAAATCAGGACAAATTTATCTTTCTCTCCAACGAAAGCAATGTCCATTTCCCTTTGGAATGTCACTCTTGCATTCATCAATCCAAAGGGCATCTTCTTGTACATAAACGTACCCCATGGAGTGGTAAAAGCAGTCTTTTCCTTGTCTTCCAGATGGACAACAATATGGTTGTATCCGGAAAACCCATCAATAAAAGACATCACCTTTGATCCTGACACCTTCTGTAGAGTATGCTCCATTTTAGGCAGAGGGTAATTGTCCTTCCTAGAGCACTTATTCAAATTTCTGAAGTCGACGCAGAATCTGATCTCCCCATTGTTCTTCTTAACTGGCACAAGATTTGCAATCCATTCTGAATACCTGAGAGGAATGATAATGCGGGCATCCTACAGTTTCTTAATTTCCCTCTCCATTGTAGGCAACAACAAAGGGTTGAAGGATCTAAGCTTCTGCCTGAATGGTTTGGTGTCTTTATTCAAGGGAATATTATGTTGAATTACTTCCGTGTCAAAAGTCTTCAAGTCATCATACTTCCAAGCAAAGATGTCTGCAAATTCCTTTAGCAATTCTCCATAATCAACCCTTTGTTTTTCAGTCAAATGTGAGGCCAAGTTGACATGTTTAGGATCTTTCTCACTAGATACATTATATTGCAAAACATCTGAATCTTTTTCCCCACTTTGCAGTTTGACAACCACATCGTTGTTATCGAACAACCTTTCCAATGGGACCAAACCTTTAGGAATTTTGTTGGTAGACAACTGGACTATTTCATGTGCTGCAATTTTAATTTTGAACTTTGGCTCCTCGACTTCACGGTCATGTTCATTCTCCTGATCAATCTGCAGATCTGCAAACTCATCTATCACTGCAAGGACTATAGTGAGTTCAACATCGTCTTCAAAAACCTTCCAAAATTTTACATTATCAGGGAGAGAGGGCCTATATTTAACTTGAATTTCGTAAGTTAATTTATGAGGCAGAGGGGGTATGAATGCACAAGCAGACACAACCAATGAATCAACCATTTCATTCATTGCTCTAGGTACAAATGCAATTTTAAAATCTGAAAATTTTGAATTGCCTTCAACACTTCATCTCTGTATGCCTTCAGTCTGACATGCTTGGCTTGAAAGGACTTATTCACCTGCTGAATAATCAAATCTGCATCTCCAAACACCTGCAATTTTTTAATGCCCCTCTCTTTGGCTGCATTCAGCCCCAAAAGTAGTGCCTCATACTCAACAATGTTATTAGTCACTTTAAAATCAAGTTTAAAGGACAAATGAGAAGTTTTCTTAGAGGGAGAAATGAATACCACTCCTACTCCAGTTGACTCCCTAGTGCAAGCACCGTCAAAGAACATGGTCCAGAGATCATCTTTTGCTGTTTCTGTGGGCTGAACTGTGATCTGATCTGTAGGCTTTCTGAGCAACAATGTATCAGGCAATGAATCATCAATTTGCAAAATACAAGATCCCATATCCGTGTCAACCGAATAGATATGATGATTGGATGGATTTTTCTCGTCACTGATTACATATGCCAACTGAGATTCCTTGTAAAGCCTTTTGTTCACCCCTCCGAAAACAGGGATAATAGCATAGGAGATATCCATTTGAAGAGTGCCACCTAGTCTCTTCATCCACGATCTTGATAGTAGACATCCAAATTTAGGAGGTATGTTAGCCACCACTATATCCATCACCATTGTCTTCATTGATGCTTGGGTCAAGGTTGCATCCAAATCCTTAATCATCCCAAGACATTTGACCTTTCGAGAATCAAAGGAGAAAAAGGTCATGATAAGACTTGGTGATCTCTAGCCCAAGCTCATGACCACCTTTGGCATCAAATTGTGCGAAGCACCAGAGTCCAACAAACAATTATGCAGTGTTTTCTCATGAACATTTAAAGAGATGTAAAAGGGAGGACAGCTTTCATCTCTGTCTTCTACCATTTGGCCCAGAGTAATGGTTGGTTTATCATCATAAATGTTAAGGATATCAGCAGAAATGGATACATATTGGGGATCTAGAGTTTTGAGGATATCCCTTTTAAACATCTCATTTTTCATCAGCTCAATTAGAGGAATAGGAATCTTAATTTTTTGTATTTCAGCCTCAAAATTAAAGGAATATGGGACCTTATCAGACGCTTTATCAGAAACCTTTGTCTGATTTGAAGGGGCTTCCTGATCCTTTTGCTGTTCAACATGAGGCTGACTTTCTGGAGTTTGACGCTTGACAGGGGAAACAGTCTTCTTGGGAGGAGCTGATGCTTTCACCTTTGAAGGCTTTGCTTGCTGATCCTCTGCTGTCTGATCTTTTTTCTTAATAGGGGCAACAGTCTTTTCAGGAGAGGTTGGTGCATCTTGTTGAGCAACATTAGAATTGGATCAGACGTTATATCTATTTTTATCTTCTGCTGTGAAAATGCCATCACGAAGAAGATCATCCTTTGTCTGTTCAGTCATTAATGATTCCTCATAATCTTGTTGTGTTAGATAAGACTTCTTTGTCTCTTCTCCAACACAATGAATGTCACCTTCTCCATCTTCTTGATCTTCACCATTATCTTCGTCCATCACAACATTTTGTAGAGGGACCTTTATCCTCTGATCTTAATTAGAATTATTTTCTCTTTGCAGGATCTGAGTTGGCCGATTATTCCTTCTGAAGTTATTTGGATTTTGGTTCAAATTTCTACCCGCAGAGTCATAAGTGCTTCTTCCTTTCACAGGCTGTTTATTTTCGATCTTGAGCTTAGATATCTCAAAGGTTAGAGACTCTAGCATCTTGGCCATTTTATCAAGTTTTGGATCAACATTTGATGAAGATGAGGCCTCATTCTTTGGTCTTCTCCTATCAGAATCTCCCTTCCACTTCTGAGAGGCCAGAATATTAGATTCCACCTCAAGGGAAACATATTGCATGAGAGATAATGTTGGTGACCTCCTTTCTCTCAACAACAAACAGAAATCTGAATCAAAAGCATCAGAATAGGTGATTTTGGCAGAAGCATCTGACGGTTTTATCTCAGCTGGTATTTTTCCATACATCCGGTTAAACCTCTTAGTGAAGTCAGAGACTGACTCACTACTTTGTTTCCTCAAGTTTCTGAATTCTGTGATGTAGTAAACAAAATATCTTCTGTCACCCCAATGTTTCAGAAATGTCTCATCCAACTGCTCGATTCCGGTAATGGAACCAACAGGGAGTTCTTTGAACCATTTTCTAGCATGGCCATCTAGGCTTTGAACAAAGACTCATGTCCACACATCTTCTTGTTCAATATTAAGGTTCTCTGCATAACTGTAAAAAGCCTCAATATGTTCTTCAGCAGACACATCGCCTTTGCCTGTGAATTTAGGCATATATTTATGATAGTCTCCCGTTGGCATGGCTGCTACTGGGTTTGGCAATATGAGTGGTGCATACCTAGCAGCTAGGATTTGCTGCATCTTAGTCAAAGGAGGTGGTGCGGCCATGACTATCAGAGGTGGGGAAAATGATATTTTCTTCTTCAAGTTTTCAACACTGGAGGAATGCGAAAGAGGTGAATCTTCTAAAGGGAAAGAGGTTTGATAAGAGACTCTGTAAAAATTTGCAAGCTGCCCAGCTAATCTTTATTCACCCTTAGCAGATAGCTCTTGGAGGAGATGTTCAACCACAAGGAGGCTAGTATAAATGTTCAAGTGGTTTTCTTGTTGCTGAGAAAGGAAAGACTCAAGGGAAGAAGAACTGTGGTTTCTTTCTAAAGTCTTAGATGTTTTTTCAATCAAATTATAGTCTATCAATTTATCATCGCTAGGATTTTTCTGTTGATCAAAAAGAGTTTGTTCTTCTACATTATTTACAGCTGTTTTTTCATCAGTGTTCTCTGAAAAGAACTCAAATTTTTCTGTAGTAGATTTTCCAGAACTGAAAAGAGGATTACCTTTTGTATTTGAAGATTGACCTTGAATCGTCTTTCCGTTCCTGAGAATTGATTTTGGATTGGACACTGGTGTGATCAGTGATTCTTGAGGATTCGCCCTAGTACTAATCCTTTTAGGAGTCAGGATGAACTTGTGGAGTCGCCAGATAGATGATTACAACCAACTGAAAGTGTCTAATCTTTGTCTATCATCAAAGATCAGCTCTGTGTCATATCCCAAGAAAGAAGAGCTTGAATTCTGTCTCCCTGGCAACGGCACCAATTTGTTATCAGTCTAAGAAACTCCTTAGGGTTGTATACTAAGGATGCTTGGTAACTTAGACATAATGGTTTTTATGTGTTTGGGACAATGGGGTCTCTAATGATTTGTATAAGAAACAACTCATCACACATCTAAAGATACAGTGCTTTCAGTAGACAACAATCAGATCAAATATTTGAAAGAGAGGATGGAGAATACTATTATTGATTTGCCAATACAAGTGAAAGTAGGGCTTAATACAAGACAACAAGGAATCCTTTAATTTCAAGTCTATGAGCTCAATAAAGAGATAACAATCTTTATGAACTAAAATAAACT
>ML789587.1:100382-144603 GCA_009831015.1 Picea engelmannii
CTTGATTTTCTGAGACTTCTTTGACTTAGAACTTTTTGATGTTTCTCCTTCCTCTGTATGAGTGAAAGTCTCATAGTTTTGTGCACACTCAGTTGATTGCTCAGGACTCTTGGTGACAGGGCATTGATCTTGTTGTTCTGATTTTGAATCTGTATAGGGTAAGTTTAATATATTGGTTCTCTTCTCTGTAGGATGCTCTGTGGGATGTTCTGCAGTGGTTTCAAAGCTTAACCTTTTCTTTGACCTGCGGGACTTTACTTCAGAGATTCTATCTTCTGGAGGTCCTGGCAGGGTCCTTCTTTTTCTTGAACTTCTTTGAGGAGACGACTGTTTCTTTGAACCTTTCCCCTGTTCATTTACTGGCTGAGTCTGTGTTTCAAAACCCTCCCAGAATAGAAAATGCTCCTATCTCCTTCCCTACTGTTTTAATTCCTCCAGAATGATCAATTTAATGAGGCCGAAGTGGCACAAAGTATTCTTCATGCTTAAGGGTTGAGCCCTGATCTTCTTGCAAACCTTAGTTAAACTCTTATGTAGGAAAAAAGGTAAATTGAGGAGAGTATTGCCTGTGAAATGGTCCAGGAGTTTGAAGTGATACATCATGAGTTTGTCATACCTGCCCTCCGAGCTAATGTAGAGTTGGATTCCCTTAAACAACTCTTGCAATTCCTCCTCTAGATAAGAAACCGACATACCCTTTTTCCATGCGTTGTGCCTGAACTCTTCTTTCAAATAAGCTCTGAAATTCAAATTTTTAGGGGCGGTGGTTTTGAACCAACTCTGGCCCATTCTTGGTAGGCTGGTTGCTGCAGCAATGGCAGATTCATCTACTATGATTTCCAAGGACCCAACACGAGCCTTATTCCCATCAAAACTTTTGGCAAAAGCTTCTGCTGTCCACTGGTGGAAACCATTTTGCAACCTCTCAACGAATTCAATACACCCTGCATCTGAGAAATGTTTCTGGACTTCTGTATGTGTTTGTAGAAAAGATAGGCTGTCCAACTCTTTTCTGAGTAGAGAACCACTGCGTCTCCTCGCCATTCTGTCACCCAAAATCCCAAACAATTTTGCATACACGACTCAAGAAACTGATATTCGGGCCGAGATCTTGCACTGTTGGAAGCACTCAGGAGTCAGCTCTGTTTTTTAGCATTAGAAACTTATCAAACATTTGTGAACGATGCGTGATATGGAAGAAATAATCAGATTTGGTGTTGTCAGCCCGACAATACAACTTCTGTACCTATGCCACTGAATTTGAACTTGCCATCCCTGATGCCATGATTGTGGAGCGTGAGTTTCTGAGCCAGATCCGAGATGTAATCCGACTGGGACGTGGAACTCAAGTTTAAATGATTACCCACTTTCACCAGGGCATCCTTCTGATCGCATGTCGTGAGTTGATCACATCATGATTTGATTTTGAAACGTGGATAAACGCACGTGATTCCCGCTTTCTCCAACTAACGGCCCGTGGAAAATGCCCCTCAGCTGTAGAAACTTACCGCTTTCACCAGCGCACGATCCCAYAGAACTGCTCCTTAGCTGTTGAAAGTCTTCACTTTCACCAGCATGTCACCCCGTGAGAATTTATCCTTAGCTGTTGAAAGTCTTCACTTTCACCAGCGCACGACCCGCGACAATGCTTCTTTGGATGTTTTGAAAATCAACACTTTCACCAGCGCACAGACCTATGATATATGCTCCTTTGCTGTTGCAAGTCACCAGTTTCACCAGCTAACACTCACCTTTTGGACACACGTTAGCTGTTGAAAGCAAATTATGAAAATTTTGAAAAGAAGACTGTTATGGGTCATCTTATTTCTAAGACCAAAATCCAAAACGTAAGTTTTGCAACTAGAAAAACTCAGAAATGAATTGAGGATACTACCAATAGCCATGCTATCCATCACAAAATGCGACCAAGGGGATGGGTAAATTTTGGGAGCTAACACAGCCCATATGGAAGAGGCAACTAAGGATAAAGTGGCAAGTATTGAAGACCATCTGGTCTTGAAAGATTTTGAAGATGTTTTTTGGGAAATCTCAGGACTGCCACCAAAGAGGGACATCAAGTTCTTTATTGATTTGATGCCAGGAGTTGCCCCAGTGTCCAAGACACCTTACAAAATGGGCACACTTGAATTGAAGGAGTTGCAGATGCAACTTGAAGAAATTTTAAAAAGGGGGTATATATACCTAAGTGTGTCACCTTGGGGAGCCCCTATTTCTTTTGTGAAGAAGAAAGATGGAACATTAAGGTTGTGTATTGATTTCAAACAGTTGAATAAGGTCACCATAAAGAGAAAATATACTTTGCTAAGGATTGATTATTTATTTGATCAGTTGAAAGGTGCAAGGATCTTTTCCAAGATTAACTTGAGATCAGGTTATCATCAAGTGAGGATAAAAGAAGAAGATATCACCAAGACAACGT
Organism: Picea engelmannii; assembly: GCA_009831015.1. NCBI lineage: Eukaryota > Viridiplantae > Streptophyta > Pinopsida > Pinales > Pinaceae > Picea > Picea engelmannii. Next base: position 102,823 of record ML789587.1, read on the forward strand.
TCAAAATAAGATGCGGGCATTATGAATTTACGGTAGTGTCATCTGGGATATGAAATGCCCCAATTGTCTTCATGTGCCTAATGAATGGAGTGTTTAAGGAGTACCTGGACAAGTTTGTGATTGTGTTCCTAGATGATATATTCATCTACTCAAAGAAAGCAGAGGAACATGAACAACATTTAAGAATGTTGTTGCAAGTTTTAAGAGAGCACAAGTTGTATGCCAAGCTAAGTAAATGCATCTTTTATCCAAAGAAGATCCACTGCTTGGGGCATATTATTTCAGCAGATGGGATAGTAGTTGATCTTGAGAAGATAGAGCCATTAGATAATGGCCAACGCCAATAAATGTCACATAGGTCAGATCATTCATGGGTGTTTTCGGTTATTACTGAAGATTCATAAAGGATTTTCAAAGATTGCAAGTCCAATCACTTCTTTGCAAAAAAAGGGAGTGAAATTTGAATGGACTCTCAAATGTGAAGAAATTTTTCAGCATTTGAAAGACATTTTGACAAGTGTGCCCATATTGAAGATTGCAGATTTGGATGAAGACTTAGTTGTGTGCACGAATGCATGTAAGGAAGGGCTCAGTGGAGTCCTCGCTCAAAAAGATCATGTGGATTGTTATAAGTCCCGAAAATTAAAAGAGCATGAGAGGAATTACACTATCCATGACTTGGAATTAACAACAATTGTACATGCACTAAAAATGTGGAGACATTGCCTCATGGGGAGAAGATTTGAGCTAAGGATAGACCACTGTGGTATGAAACATTTGTTTGGATAGCCCACATTAAATGTCAAACAAACTAGATGGCTTGAGTTTCTAAGTGAATGTGACTTTGCAATTAAACATATCAAAGGAAAGGAAAATTAGGTGGTTGATGCACTCAGTAGAAAAGCTCATGAAATGCATATTTCGGCCATTAGCATGTACAACAAAAATTTAAAAGACATAATTTTAGAGATTGCAAATTCATATCAACAGTATCTAAAAATAAAAGAAACATTACAACAAGGCAATTTACAGTGGAAATTTAATTATTATGAGCTGCAAGAGGATGGAATCCTCATGTACAGAGGGAAAATATATGTGTCAAATTCCAGTGAGCTGAAAAAAATAGTATTGAGGGAAATGCACAATGTACCATATGTTGGGCACCCAAGATATCATAAAACAATTGTAGTTGTAAGAAGCCAACACTTTTCACCTAGAATGAAGAAAGACGTGCCTAATTATATTGCTAGGTGTCTAGAGTGCCAAAAGGTGAAGACAAATCATAGACATTCAACAAGGCTGCTACAACCATTGCCCATTCCTGAGTGAAAATGGGAAGTGGTTACAATTGATTTTATTACAAAGCTGCCTAGAACAATGAAGAAACATGATTCCATCATGGTGGTGGTGGAAAAATTGATGAAGGATGCACATTTTATTCTAGTAAAAACTACATGCAAGACAACTGCAACAAATCTACATGAAAGAAGTTTTCATGCTACATGGGGTGCCTAAGGCAATTGTTTCAAATAGAGATCCCAAATTCACATCTAATTTTTGGAAAGGTTTGTTCAAAGGCTTTGGGACAAATTTCAATTTCAATATAGCGTATAACCAAGAGTTAGATGAACAAATAGAGAGGACCAACAAAATAATTGAAGACATGCTTAGAATGTATGTGATGGACCAACCATCAAGGTGGGAGGATCATATCCACTTAGTGGAGTTTGCTTACAATAACGGGTACCAGGCCTCATTAAAAATGAGCCAATTTGAAGCATCGCATGGTAGGAAGTGTAACACAACAGTGAGTTGGGATAATCCAGCAAATAGAGCTCTCATTGGGCTAGATTTGTCAAAGGAAATGGAAGAGTAGATGGTGAAGATCAGGCATAATTTAAAGGTTTCTCAAGACACGCAGAAAAGTTTTGCATACAAGAGCAAATTTTTCAGAGATTTTAAAGTGGGTGAACATGTATTTTTAAAAGTGAAAGCGAAGAGAAGTTCACTAAGATTGGGTTGCTGCCCAAAGATGGCAGCAAAGATAGGGACAACTGCATACATTCTATCATTGCCTGCATCCATGAGAGTGTAGAATGTATTTCATGTGTCATTATTAAAGAAATATATATATGACTCTAACCACATAATTGATTGGACTGTGATCCAGGTGGAGAACGAATGAGATTTCCAGGTGGAACCAGTGCACATCTTGGACCGAAAAGTCAAAGTGGTCAAGAACAAATACATATGGATGGTAAAGGTTCAATGGACCTATTATGGTCCTAAAGATGAAACATGAGAGCACGAAGAAACTATTCAGGAGGAATACCCACAATTTTTTATATATTTTGAAGAAAACAGAAGTTGAAAATGCAAGACTCCATTTTTAGGCAGCTAGAGTCCCTGAAACACATCGTAAAATTTTCGGTCACCTGTGTTGACAACCCTGATAAAATAATGGTGCAACTTGATGGACTAAGAGCGGTGAAGGGGGCACATTCTTTGGGTCATCAGGTTGAGAGGAAATAAGAGATTTTGGTTGGGATTGTTGTTGGAGGGTAAAAATTATAGAATTTTGTTTTATTTCCTGAATATTGTGATATAAATTGTATATGTATTTCGGCATGGTGTTGTGCACTGAGGAAGGTGCACAATTGTGGGGAAGGGGGAATGCAATGTTCCCACTATAATCCCTAGTTTAATTAATGCATAATCTAGATATGAAATGTGGCTATGGCCAAACGATGTATATGTGAATTGTATTTATGTTTTTAAATAACTAAAAATGTGATGCCACTTGTTGGGGGACATGGATATAGATGGGGGCCAAGTTTTCCACAAGAGAGAGGAGTGTCTAAGAGGGGTCCCAAGGGGGAATTATTTATGGGTATTAATCGAAACCTAGATTTATGAATGTTATTATTCATTGGGGACAACCTTTTATTTTCTATTTGAGTGTATGAGATCCCAATCATTAAACTCATGTAAGAGGGTGGGTGTAGAAAGTCACATCCCATAGTTACGGGGAGCATGGGGTTGAAGTACAATCAACACTGGGTAGAGTGAGAAATCAATTGGCTTGGGGAAAAAGAAAATTGTATGGCCAAAGAAGGTAGCTTTTACATGCATGTTTTTGCATGAACAACATGTAGAGAACATGGAAAAAGAACATTGGAGCTGGAGCAAGAAGGCTGAGCAAATTATGGAGTGTGTTGGAGCATTTTTTGAGAATTTTGGAGCTAAAGACTAGAGAACTAGGTTTTCGGGAATCAAGAGTGAACTCCTGTGTGAGTTGCACTGTAACAACAAGTGATTGTTGTTCTTTTTACTGGTAGTTTTTCTGGCAGTGAGTTCCTTTGAGTTCCTCGTAGTGAAATTCCCAGTTACACGTGCCAAAGAGACCCTGATAAACAAATGGGATTCCCAATGGAATAAGAGAAATGAAGGGGTGCATTCCTTGGGTTGGTCATGTTAAGAGGAAGAGAGCTGGAGGAAATTTGGGATAGTTGTCGGAGAATAGCAGTGGGTTGTGTGGTTTCTGAGTTGTGAGTGGACGGTGAGAGACACCTTTTTCTTGTGGATTCCTTGCCCCATGTTGGGGGTGACTTATTTTTTGAGTTCTGAAACATCAAGTCGATGGTTGAGTGGAATGTACATCCCAAGCAATTGGTTGCACAACTAATTTAGAAAGATAAGTGTATATCTATTTTTTGAGTTAGTTTATAAGTTTAGTTGTTGTGCATTCTTACTCTATGAATGGGAATGAATTATATGTCAATGTATTGAGTTATTAACTACCTTCATGTTCATTTAGAATTTTGTATATGCAATTAGTTATTGGTATAAAAAACTACTTAAATTTGTGTTTAATTCATGGTTGGTAAGCTACAAGAATTTAGTTAGCAGAAAAAAATTGTTTTCATGTGTATTTTGTGTAGTAATGTTCCTCAGTTATGCTAGGGGGATGTTACACCCCTTGAAAAAACAACCTTGTCCTCAAGGCTTGAGATGTGGAAATTGTTGCAGAATGGTAGGCGACTCCCATGTGGCATCCTCTGGTTGTGTATCCTTCCACTGAACTAAAACTTCCTTGATTATGCGTTGATGGAGACGACGCTCACGGTGGTCCAAGACTGCTCGGGGCTGCAACCAACTGGAGCCTTCTTCATCCAATTCAGGGAGACTAATTTGAGTCTGGCACTTGGTTGCAATCAATTTCTTCAAGCAAGAAACATGAAAAACAAGATGGAGCTTAGAGTGGCCAAGGAGAGCTAACGTATAGGCCATAGGCCCCACGTTCTTGAGAATTATATAAGGGCCAAAAAACTTGGGAGCAAGGGGATGATTTTAAGGATGAAAAATTATATTAAAATGTAGAAACATGGGCTAATATTGCTAGTCCTTAATATGCAGAATGTAAAATGTTTGGCGATATTTTTTAAAAAATATTCAAATTTATAAGGATTTTATCTAGTTTCTATAAAGTTCTGGCGATTTTAAGTTAAAATAATTTTATTCTATGGAATTTGGGCTAATCGTTTTTAGAAAAAATGGAAATTTGAGAATCTTTTTTTGGGAAAAAACATGGAAAAATAGTCCATTGGCGAAATTTAGCCCCTAAAATCATCCAGTGTCATTGTCACCAATTGGGTTCCCTAAAGCTTGAACAATTATTGCCAAAAGTTGTTGGTGAAGGTTGGATCACGATCGAAGACAATGTAGTGGGGCATTCCTTGAAGTTTGAAGATATTATCCATGAAAATTTGAGCCACGATGGATGTTGTGAATGGGTGTTGGAGGGAACATAAATGAGCATATTTGGAAATGTGATCTACTACAACCACGATGACTGATTTATTGCCAAATTTGGGTAATCTGATAATGAAGTCCATAGAAATATCTATCCATAGAGTAGGTGGAATAGGGAGAGGTTGGAGTGTGCCTAGAATTTTAACTGTTTCTCCCTTATTACGTTGACAAGTATCACATTCATCGACAAAAGTGCAGATGTCTTGTTTCATGCCTTCCCAAAAAAAAGAACGTTTGATCCTTTCATATGTTTTGTGAAAAATAGAATGCCTTATTGTTGGTGAAGCATGAAGTTCAGAGAGCACAACATATTTAAGGTGAGATCGTTTGCTTAAATACATGCGACCTTTATAGCGAAGCTCCTCATTGTGCCAAGACTATCATGAAGATGCATGAGGATCTTGTTGCAATTGTTGGATTATGCAAGACAATTTAGGATCTTCGAACCATACTTGGTGAACCACCTTTATCCAATCCAATAAAATGAAGGAGAGTGATAAGAGGGACTCTTCTTCTTCATATTTGTGTGAAAGGGCATCAATAACTGCATTTTCTTTTTCCTTTCTTTTAAATGATCTCATAATCATAGAAAAACATTTTGGTCAACCACTTTTGTTGCACATGGGATGAAATTCTTAGTTCCAAGAAATATTTGAGGCTACATTGATCCAATTTATTTTGGAAGCATTTCCCAAGCAAGTAAGGATGTTAGAGATCCACTGCATGCATAATAGCCAACATTTCCTTTTCATAGGTAGATTGGCCCAAGTGCCTCTTAGATAGTTGTTTACTAGTGAAAGCCAAAGTTTTGTCATCTTGCATGAGAACTGCTCCAATGACTTTCCCAAAAGCATCACATTCCAGAACAAAAGTCTTGGCGAAATTAGGAAATTCTAGAACAAAAGTTGTGCACATAGCCTCTTTCAAGGCTTTAAAGGATTGATCAGTTGTTGGAGTCCAACTAAAAGCATTATTTTTAAGGAGAGCAGTGAGGGGAGCTACAATTTTTCTATAATTCTGAACAAACTTGCAATAATATCATGTTAAACCTGAGAAACGTCTCAAACTCTTAATATTTTTAGGACGAGTCCAATCCTTCATAACTTCTTTTTTCTTAGGATCCACATGAACACCATCCTTGCCAACAATATGGCTCATGTACTCTACTTCAAAAATTCCAAAAGCACATTTAGACTGCTTGAGAAAGAGTTTGTGTTGAGACAGTAAGTGTAAGACTTGATCCACATGGGCCATATGGGCTTGCCAATTTTTACTATAGATGAGGATATCATCAAAGAAAAATAAGACAAAATGACAGAGGAAAGGGTGAAAGACTTGATTCACGAAACTTTGAAAGTGGAAGGTGCACTACACAGACTGAAGGGAATGACCAATAACTCATAATGGCCCTCATGAGTTTGAAAGACAATTTTGGGAATATTGACCTCTTTCATATGTATCTCATGGTAGCCAGAACGTAGATCGAGTTTGGTAAAGAAATGAGCACCACTCAGTTCATCTAAAAGGTCATCAATTACAGGAATGGGGAATTTATCTTTGATGGTAATTTTGTTGAAGGCTCGAAAATTAGGGCACATGGCCATGTGCCTTCTTTCTTAAGTACCATGACGATAGCAAAAGAATAAGAGTTGGTACTAGGATGGATAACACTCGTCACTAGCAATTCATGAACAATTTTCTCAATTTCATTTTCTTGGGAAAATGGGTGACGATAGGGGTGAACATTGGGAGGAAGAATGTCAGGGACAACGATAATGGAATGATCATGGGCGCCATAGGAAGGGGGAAGCCCTTGGGGGTTGTTAAAAACAGATTGGCATTTTAAAAGGAGAGACTGGATGTCGGGATGAATAATAGGTGAGGGGGTCTCAATTGCTTGAATGGCATGGAGTTGTGCAATAATGCCAGAATGACATTTATTGAGTAGTTTCTCCATTTGTGGTGAACTGATGATCTCGGGGGAGCCTGCCACGATGCCTTGGAACTAATACTATTGTCCATACTATTGGAATTTCATGTTTAATTCCTTGAAATCCATGGTGATGGGGCCTAGTGTGTAACCATTCAACACCTAGAATAATGTCACAACCTCAAATCTCAATAAAAAAACATATGATATTTGAAGTGGTAATGACCAATTTGTAGGTGCACTTTTTCACAATACCCCCCACATTTCATGGAACCACCATTAGCAATCATGATTTGAAAATTGTTGACTGCACAAATATAGCACATGCTCTCGCGGGCAATGCAGCGATGAATAAAATTATGGGTGTTTCCATTGTTATATAACCAATTAACTTAAGGGTTTGGGGAGTAGAGATACTAGTGAGGGCATTCAACGAGATAAGCATTTAAACTTTTGGTGGGTCAGAGGGCGGGGTATGGTCATCTTCTTGGGGTACATCTTCAGAATGGGAAACATTGGAAACATCTCTCTCTGACTTTCTCACTGGGATTGGTACTTGCATCTTCTTTACATGAGGTCTCACCAGTGTATCCAATACTTGTTTTATTGAATGGTGACCTTTGACAACAGATAATATCTTTCAGTACTTGAGAGCTCTTCAAGTTCTTGTTGAGCTTGTCAAATTCAACCCTTAATGTAACAACTTCTTCTTCAAGCTTCTCAAAATATTATTCCTTCTTTATCATTTGGATCTTCATAAATTCTTCTGTTCTCTTTGCCTCTTCAAGTTGGGCCTTCAAGGAGATGATCTCTTCTTCAAGTCTTCCTTTTTGTTGACTAAATTCCGCTTCAAGCTTGTTTAAGTCCTCATATTTTTCCTTAAGATGACTTGTCAAGATTTCTTTTCTCTTATCTGCTTCCTTTCTCTGTGATATCATTTCGTCTTCCAAACACTGTTTTTCTTTCAACTGATCCTTGAGAGTTTCTTCAATCACTTTCGCTTCTTCCAGCCAAACTTTTAGATTTATGATAATCTACTTGACTTCTTCAGAACCTTACTTTATCTCGATCAATTCTTCCTTGAGAAACTTGCTTTCCCTCCTTTATTTTCTTAGCTCACTTAAAGCACTATTTAGTCCATCCTCGAAATCCATTACACCTTCTTCACAATCTTCTTCTACATATGTCTGACATGATGAACACCTTTCTTCTCGTTCTATCTCAGTATCTTATTTATCCTGATCAACATGATCTGGCTCTGTGATAAGAGGAGTTTCCTTATAGTAGAGATTATGTAGCTTATCCCAAAGCTCTTTGGTTGATGAACATTTTCCTACTTTGTCTTTTAATAAATCAGGTAATCCTTCAAGGATGAAATCCATTGCTATTTTGTTGTTTCTTTTCAATTCCTTCTTGGTTGCAGTCTTTGGTTTCTTTGAAGTGGTGCATCCTATAAGAACCGATTGCCAAACATAAAATCTTTGTGCATGTAAAAATGTTTTCATTCTTATATTCCACATCTCATAATGCTAACCACCCTGACCATCAAATATTGGTAGTCCATTATCTATGTATCTATTATCCATGATCTACCTTCTAGCGGTTAGATTGATTCTTGAAGGACCCACTCTGAAAAAAATTGTTGGAATATTCACCAATATTGAGGGGGGGGGGGCAATCAGTATTGAACACTTTTTACCAATTTCAATCACAACATTAACTTATCAATGATTGCATTTAGCATATCATAAACATATAACCATAAACAATTCATCACATCATACATAGATACATAATACACCAGTATTTTATGTGGAAACCCAAATGGAAGAAAACCATGAAATGTTTTCTTATATATCAAAGATTACATTCATAGGAAGCACCAACTGGAAGGAGGCTCCAACCCCCTATTTACAATATATAACTTGAAGGAAGCTACAACTCCTTGAATTCTCTAGGTCTAACTGGAAGGAGGCTCCAACCCCTTGATTTATAGGCTCCAACCTAAAGGAATCTCCAACTCCCTGTATTCTCTAGCTCTAATTGGAAGGAGGCTATGAACCCCTGATTTACAAGCTCCAACATGAAGGAAGCTCTAAATCCCTGTATTCTCCAGCTCCAACTGGAAGGAGGCTATGAACCCTTGATTTACAGGCTCCAACCTGAAGGAAGCTCCAACTCCCTATATTCTCTAGCTCCAATCGAAAGGAGGTTATGACCCATTTTCCTTGCCCCTCCCTTTCACCGTGAAATATAAGTGTAGACTCAACCTATCATCGACAATGTCACTGATAATCAAACTGTCGTTGATAATCACTGTCCCTGATAATCAACTTGTCATCATCATCATCCAACCTGTCATTGTCCCTATCACTAATATTGATACCTCATCATCAATAACATCATCAAAAAGGCCAGATCCATTATCATAAATCATACACCAATACCATCTCCAAGATATTCATCAAATTATATGCTAAGACATGTATTCCATACCATCCATATAACAATCATGTGCCATATCCATAAACCATGTGCCAAGATATGCCTCAAACATGTGCCATAACATCCATCAACCATGTACTAAAGCATGCACCATAACATCCACCAACCATGTACAAAGATATGTACCATAATATCCATCAACCATGTACCAAGTTGTGCCTCAAACATGTAAACATATACCAAAGTACATCTCAAACTATGTGCCCAATATCCAATATGCTCCTGAAAACATATGCTAAAAGCATGCCTTAAGCATGTGCCAAACCATCCAAGATATGCTTTAAGCATATACCATAACCATCAAAATAGAACACACATAAATAATACCTTTAGTCATGTAGCGACCTGGTGTATGTGATCACATACCTGCAAACCTTCCTCAACTTCAACAACAAGAGAATAACATCTTCATCGAACTTTACCTCAGTCTCCTGGGACTAGTTTTTGGATTAGTCACAAACCCTAACTTTGAACAAGAATAACTTCATACCTGTAATGAATAAAGGTATGAAACTTGTACCCAATATTCTTCAATATCTTCTCCAAAATTCCTCCAAGTTTCACTCCCTGAATCGTCCTTGAAATTGATTTATAGAGAAAATAACAAACCTTGCTGAATTTTGTCCTATTCCGAAGAGCGGAATTGTAGAGAATTCCACGCACTGAATATTCGATATCTGGTTCTGAAAATCACACATAACATACTATAGCATGTTTTCCAATTCAATTGGTCTCACATAATTTGGATCCTCTACGAAGAAGTTATTACTGTTTTTCTCAGAACACTTGTTTGAGACTAGTTTCAGGACTAGTCAAAAACCCTATCTTCCATAGTGTATCTCCAAAAATACATTGACCTAGAAGCTGAAATTTTTACCACACATACCCTGATATGTCTTCACAATAGCCTCCAAGTTTCACTATCTGCATTATTCTAGAAAAAAAGTTATAGCGAAAATGATAAGATGACCTTTAAATAACATACCTTAGAACACATCACCACAAGACTTCATCCTCCCTTGGAATTTCTCCATTCTTCACTTCATATTCCCTCTGAAATTTGCCTCAGATCTCCTTGTTTACCTCATATAAATGTCACTTAATTTGATCTGATAAATGATCTCCTAGGTGCCTTATTTATACTAGATCTGACACCCTCATTTTAGGGTCAGCTTGACCCAAATAAAATTCAATTTAATTTATAATGATTATTCCATTGGGGCCAACTTTACCAACAATATAATTAATATTTATTTTAATATTCATTGCAATGGGGATGAATTGTAGCTTCTTGTTTGCAACAATTTTTCTTCTTTTAATTAATTTGGGGTCGACTTGTCACTTCTTGTTACAATTGTTTAGGGCTTCTTAACCATACTTTAGGGTTTCCATATTCAAGACGACATATCTCTTCAACCGTGAGGAACCACATGGTGCACCACCTACTGTTGGAAACATAATGATGAGGAATATTCATCCATGAGAGTTTTTAATGCATTAGTATATTCCATCATCCTCTTTTTCCTCAAACAACTTCGGGCTTCATGACCGCATCTCTGGGATTCTTGTGGACTTGTTCAAAGCATCTTCCCGTGAGGGCCACCCTTAAAGCTACGCCATAAGGGGACCACTTTGGAGACTTCTTCAAATGCACCCACCACTTGTAGATGCTTCCAAACTTGCTTCAGGGGTTATTCTAGGGTCGGTAAGGGTTGACATCAATGACAACCAACTATCCAACACTTGATGTCAGTCTTGTTCCAGGTGTTGTCTTTGGCCAAGGTAAGGAAGTGGTTGTCAACTTCTTGGTTTTGGATGTGGGCCATTTGGGAGGTAAGCAGGAAAGATTTAGGTTGGTGGGTCCACACAAAAAGGATTTATGGGTGATGGGTACCACTGTGATCAGTTCAAAGAGAGGAATGCAATGGAATAGGTCCCAAATAAGAGTGTTGGGAAGGGTGGGTGGGTCTATGAAAAAAAAAAGGATTGTAAGTGATGGATATCACTGCGATTAGTGAAAAGAGATGAATCTAGTGGGATTGGTCCCAAATAAGGTTGTCAACGAGACCACTATACTCTTTATTTTACTCCTGCAAAGTTATACTCCAGTCTGATTAATACTGTAGTGATATAATGTCTTGATTTTTAATAGTTAAAATTGTGTAGTAATTTCAACCTGGATACATGAGGTAGGGTTGCACTACAAAATTTCCCCTCTATTTATGTTATGTTATGTTCCAGTAGCAAGGGTTAGGATTTTGAGGGTTCCTATGGAAAATGGTTTCCCCTATGATATAGCTTTTTGATATACCGACGGGGTCCAATAGTGGTACTCGACCCAATATCTTAGGGCTCTAACTAAGGTGGCTCAACCATACCCTTAGTTGTACCACCCGATTACCCAAGTACGTGAGAATAGTCTTCCAAAGTGTTGTTCTTGGTGCCATTATAAATGTCAAGCTATCGATAGGATGATCTATAATTTGTTTCTGGAGACCTATGAGACTCCTTATATACTTGAGGGTACGTGGGAGTGAATGGCCATGCACAAGTGTTGTCTAATGTGGTACTACTCGAAGGGGTACCAACAAGGTTTACAAAGGTTTCCAACTAGGTGAAATAGTGTGCTTCAAGTAACCCGTGAAACTGTCTATAATTCCTCCCCAACTGCAGTTTTAGTCACATAATGAAAGATCACTATGCTTTAAATACGCAGACAGTACACGTCTCTAGCCTAAATTTTTTTTTCTAAAATTTTTGCAGAGGTAAGTGCTCTAATACCACTTTGAAGGTATCAAACATTATTATGCAGAGCATAAACATTAACGTTATAACAATTATCATCAGAAAGAAAAAAATATAGAGCACAATGACACAATTGATTCTAGAAATGACCTTTATTATATCGATAGCCAATTTCACTTGCCTCTTTGAGGGGACAACCTCCAACAAAGCAAATCTCAAGTACAAAATGATTCTCAAGACAAAAAATTTCCATGCTTTGTACTCCTAATTACACTATTTAAATATTCTAGAGAACATTCTAGAGGAAGATCTTTCTAGAAGCGAAGCCTTTTATTAAGTCTTCTTACGTTAGATGTGTTCACACTATTACATAGGCCTTATTTACTAATGTCTGCCTTTATTACATAGAGAAACATACTATTCTATCTACTTGAGGGGTTAGGGAGGTTAGGACCCTAACAATGTCTATATGCATAATTGATTTAATATTGATAAACTTACTTTGTACTTCATGTTGGTTTCATATTCGTGGTCTTGTATTTGGTGCAATCTGATTTTAGAAATTTAGTTTCTGGTGGCACAACATGTATTTGTTGTTTGTTGAAATAGTTTTGTTATGTGTATCACATCATGCTCTTCCTAAAGTTTTTTGAGATGGGTCTCAATGTTCTATGCCTTTAGTGGTGAGACTATTTAATGATTTGGATTTCATGACTTAGGGTTGGACGTGTCTAGTGTTGTCATGAACCTATTTATTGCTATATGATGTTCTTTCGGATTTTAGGTATGAGGATTGGAAGTGGAATTGAATATGTTATTGTATTTGGAATTGTGTTTTGTTTAAAGATTAGCTTGTAGGGGGACATGAGAAGAAGGGTCCTTTGAGACATGACAAGAATGGTGATTTTTCTTTGTATATTGGTTTGTTGTTGTCTTAGTTATTCGTATTGTTGTGATTAGTAATATCATTGTTTTTTCTAGGGTCTAAGTCTTAGTATCGTTTTATTTCTTTAATTTTTAATATCGTTTTATTTCTTTGGTACTTTTGAGATGAAGTGTCTCCTTGTAGATTTTCTAGTGTGGATGTTTCTAGTCCTTGTTTTGCAAGTTTACTGTACTATAACAACATTTTATTTATGGATTCTTTTCTTATCAAGCAATGCAATAAGTTTGTTGTCTTGGTCTAATTTGGTTTTTTGTTGTGGGATTATTCTTGACTTACAAATCCAATGTGTTTCATAATTTTTCTCCTACGTAGTTGTATTAACCAAGTTTGTTGTTTTCAACAAAATGTTCTTGAAGTTTAAAAGATTCACGATGTAACAATTTATGGTACCCATTTATCAACTTGTGCTTATATGCTTAGAGAAAAAAACACGTCCATAGTTGTGGTGTGTTAATTCTACTCTCAAGGGGCTACAAGAAACACTTTTGAAAGGGAACATGTCCACAAGGAAGCCTTGCAAAAGTCTAGAGGTTCACATCTTGTAGTCAAGGAGCCACATGATAAAAAGTTTGCAATCCACTTCCAAAGACTTTGAAATTTATCTATGCAGTTTGCAACAATTGCTAACTTCAAAGTATAAACCTTCTATGTAACTAAAGTTTAGACAACCATGAAAAACATATATATTAAGCCACTTCCAAGGTCTCTGTAATCAAGTCATGTTAGTCACAATGGTTTCTAGTTTCAAAGGATAAGCACTCCATGTGACTAAAAGTACACAACCCTAATATATTGCATTGCAATTGTGTTGGTTTCATCATTTGAACTTGTCTAAACGATCCAAAGATAATTAAGAACATGCTTTCCCTATCATGGATATTCATGTTGTTTGTTTTTTAAGTTTAATGTGTCAATACTTAGTTGTTAAAAGAAAAAATCATTTCGACCATGTTGTAGTTGTAGTGTGTTAATTCAAAGATTGAGAGGTTGCAAGAAGTGGTTGTGGATGTACTGTATATAGTTTACACTTTACACTTTTGATACAAAAACCACCATAGAATGACACAAAGGACTCATACACACTTGTATGGTGCAATCACAAGTGTTAAAGTCCTCCCTTTGATTTCCCCTTATTATGGCTTGAATAAATGGTTTTGGGGTCTTCAACTTAGTCGTGATGCCCCATTTTCTTAACATTAGGTTCATATGAGGTTTACCCTACCTCCTCCCTTGTTCTTCTGCATTTGCTTCATGGTACCTTTGGCCTCGTATTCCCCTATTTGGGCTCTTCTCTCCCTAAGTTGGACACTTATGGTGTAGCCATGCATGCATTACAACCATAAAGGAAATTCCAAGTGGTTAGAAAACCCCTCTTGGAACCACAAACATTCCCAATATTTAGTGAGTCCACTCTTTTTATTGTTATTTATGGTCAACTTTGATTCATCAAATTTTACTATATCGCTAGCCCCTTGGTTGTCAAGGCCAACTCTTGCCTTATCATAAAATGTGTCTTGTAGTTACTCTATCTATCCACACCACCTGTGGTAAAAAGGGCCCTTTTTCCAATCGTTCATGGTTCATTCTCTAGCCCTTGCAATTTGAGGGTGAAAACCCACAATTTGATTGTCCAGGATGAATAACATATCCTAAAATTATGGATCATGGTGCAACAACTCCCAAGGGCTAGTAGTTTATAGATTTACCACTCCTTGTATTTTGTCTCTCTTTAAACTTTGGTTAGCATTACATGACCAAAACAGTTTGTAACTCTACTTGTTGTACGCTATCTCTCATATACTCTTAGATCTTGCTTAGGCTTCTCATCTCCATCATCCTTTTTAAGGAGGTGTTATTGTTGTTGCTTATCTCTTATGCTTGTTGGTTTGTGTTTTTCTTCTTAGTTCTTGGGATAGAAATTTGCATCTTGTGGTGGTTGGAAAGCTTCTTCTCTTCTCACTAGGATTGTTCATTTTCCCAATTTCCCACCTCAAAGAAATGCTTTGAATTAGCTTGTGAGGTAGGCGGGTCATTCCTTCTATTGAGGGTGAGGGGAATACTTCATAATCCTAGTTATATATTTTTTTCTTGTTTTGGTTGAAATCCCATAACTTTGTCTTAACTTCAACCCCAAAGATAGGGTTATGGGGATTTCCTCTCACAATCCCTAATCTCGACCTTGTATGCTTCAACAAAATTAAGATGGATAAAACAAGGGAAAGCGATAACCAATATTAATCCTTCCTTAGGGTTTCAACAAAATTATTCAAGGAAAACAAGGATAGCATGTAACTATTATCAATCTAATAGAGCATCCACCAAAATATCCCAAGAACAACACTTAAACTTGAAAAGAACACTTACTAGCCAAGTTGCTATGTATGAGGAAACCCTAGTTTCATGAAGAATCAACCATAACAAGAGAAAGCATCCACAACATCACTCCAAAAGTGTGCACAAGAGCTCCATATTGAGAAGAGAAGAGAATAATACAAGTAGTAATTATTCTCACAAGTGATGAGTTGTGTTTTGGCCTTGAGGTAGTGCTAGCATCTTTATATGAGGCAAGCCTGGCACTATAGCCCCTAAAATCCCCTCCAAAATACAAGTAATACATGATACAAGTGAGATAGGTCAAGGATGACTCCTCAAATAGCCTATAGTGCAAAAATACAAGGAAAATATAGCAAAACATATCATCAAAAGGTGACACATGTGGTGTAGATGCCTCCAAAGGCTATGAGGTCATCCTCCAAAGGTGTAAGGGTTCATCCAAAGGCCACATCTCTCCATGAAAAGGTGCAAGAAACATCAAAGGTCATGTATCTCACCCAAAGGCCAAGTCTCATCACCATCAAGCGTTAAGTCATCATAAAGAAGCATCTCTCAATGCCGGGTCAACTCAAACCTCATCAAAACATGACATCATCTCCACTTGTGGAATGTCCAAGGGCTAGGGTGTGATGTCATGGATGAATAATCCTCCATAACATCTCCAAAGAGATGTGTCATCATATCCAAGTGTAACATCATCAGAACAAACCTTAATCATTCTATGGGGTGTCCCGCCCAAGGTGAGGGGTTTCCTACCCTCCGAGTAACCATCACGTTATATCTACAATATCCAAGCTCATATGTCCATCATTGAGGGTCTAGGAGGTGTGAGAGGGTGTGTCTTAACATGTAAAGTCATCATATGGCCCAATGCTCTACATCGCACATGTTATGTCTTGTATAAAATGTGCAATGTCCTAGGTGAAATCATAAGGACATCCTCCAAAAGAACGTGTCAAGTGTTCCTAAGTCAGTCAAAGCCATAGAATCGAGTAAGACCAATAATTAGAAGGTACAAGAATCCTTAGAATCATATAAAGTAATCCATCACTTAATATAAAAGTTGCATGAGTAATTCACATCAAATATCCCCTTCTAACTTCACATTAGCTCAAGAATTTATGCAATTTGACAAGTGTGAGTATGGAAGGACCATTGAAAGACCCTATTAGGTTTGCTAGTACCTAGGTAGAGGAATAGTTCCCAAGAAGACCCATCTAAGTGTAAGTATGGTGAATGAAAACATGTTGGGCTTACTTCATGGTAATGGAGTCATTAACATGCAAGGCACCGTGTTTGGTCCATTTTCATGAGCGCCTTTGTAGAGGGACATCTTGATGTTTGAGAAACCCTTTCCTCGATAGTGTGTGTATTCCAAACCCCTTTATTGCCTTTTAATATTCATTTTACGCATTGCAATTCCCCCTTTCAGGTTTCAAGAACTTTATTCTTTCTTTTCTTTCTTCCTAGTATTGAGTCCTTTAATTTTGATATGCATTCAGTGCATTAGGACTAGGGGCGATTGCCTCATAGTGAGGGGGCAACGCTCAAGATGGACTTTGACTTTTAAAGTTGTCCATTCATTATCCCACATTTCTTTCTTTCTTTTATAACATTCTTTCTTTATTTTTTTATAGCAACTACATCAACGTTGACATTCTATCCCTTCTTCTCATAGGAGGATGAACCACATGATTTTTTGGTGTACATGTAACAACCATACTAAATTTTGTTACAATGGGGAAGGCCCCAATATGGAAAGTGTTAGGTATGGGGGGGAATGGTATGTTACCCTTATCAAAGCCCCCCATTAGTACCTTTGTTCCCAAAGAGTGACAACACACGACTAAGATACCTAAGATAACCACCAAGGTGAAACAAGGTAAAGAGCATAACTTTCGAGCTTATGATTCATTATCCAACTTCAACCAATGATCACCACTCACATTCCAAATGTGTTAAATATGAAAATTTATATGAAAGAAGAACTAATGTACCTCATAATGTGATGGGATGATCTTCCAATGAACCATGTTGATCAGGTGTGATGAGCTATACTGATGATGAATGAGGCATCTGGGGTGTTGTTGGTTGTGGAGAATGTTTATCATCATAATTGGGATCAATGTCTTCATTGCGGACCATGATATATGATCTCCTCTCACTACCCCTAGGTGACAGGGGGTAACATCTAGCTCCAACATGGGGACATGTGCTCACCGTAGAGCACACGAGAACCTCAATATCTTTGGTACTCCAAGACCTGCAACCTGCATCACTCTAAAAATTCCTGCTACATTCTAACGTCAAAGGAATCAACAACCAATGATAGGGGGATTTTATCCACCTTGGTAAGAAAATAATGTAAAAACCATTGCGAGAAATAATTTTTTTGTCATTTTAATCAATATATGGGCTAAACTAACATGATTGTGCTAAGCTAACAAGGATGCATAACAAAACAACATCAATAAAATAGAATATAATCAAATGTAAGCACACAACCTGACCTAACTAATCCTTCTCTAATTCTACATGACAAATGAAAAGCTATGTATAATCATAAAACTAGTGAATCCACTCTAACATTTCATTTGATTCAAAATTTCTACCTTTGTGATTAGTTATGAACTGAAGCAAAAATATATCAAGCACAAACTAATCACAAGTCAGGATAATCACTACAACATAACTAAATAAAGGGTGAAACTCACAAGGGTGGGAAGGAAGAACAAAGTCATGTCGATATGTGTCCCCATAATCTTGCACTACCCATCTCTAAATAGGGTCGAGATATGAAGAAAGCTCGTAGGGCGCAATGAAAGATTCCCAAGAACGGCTACTCTGGATTTCATCATTCCTCGAGGCACGAGATGGAATCATAATAACTCTGAAGAAATCCCGATGATCACACAAGGATAACTTAGGGCTTGTTGTCCTTATACATGCGGATGAAAATCCCTACAACAAACCATAGGTTGAAAACACCTTTTCCATGTAGATAATTCAACATCAAAAACATAATTTCTAGTCGTATCTTCAATGGTATAGGAAGATAAGGAAAAATAAGGTTGGAAATATCCACTATTAAACTCGTGTTGTCTCAAGAGAGTCATAGACTCATAAGAATGTTCACCAAAATCTGAGCATAAAGGTGGTTGAAAATCTTCTTCATAGAATAACTCAAAGTGCTCAAAAGAATATGTATCACACCTTCTACAAGATAGCTGGAAGTCATCATGAGAATGTTGTAATGAATCATTTGTAGATGGTTCAAACAAATTTTTGAACATATCATCTTCACATTGCCAAAACTGTGAATCAATAATGCACATGGATTTGTGTTCTAAAGGCAACAATTTTGCATTCTTGATTCTAGAATCATCATTGAAATCATAAATGGGATGTCCATCAAAGTGAAAGCAACTCATATCTCATCTACATCTTCCAATGTATATAAAAGCATCAATACAATCATCATGCTCTTCATTAGATGAAAAATTTAACACATCTAAAGGTTCCTTCAAAATTTCCTCACTTTCAAAATCATTAAGGGATACATCATAGGAATCAAGAATTTGGAAAGGAGTACAACTTTCCATTGTTTTGTCTTCATGTGCAAGGGAGAAGGAAACCTTGGTGATTTCATCTTCATCAAATGGAGAAGAAAATACCAACGCCTCATCTTCATGAGGAGGAATACTCTGAATGAGACTTTCTTCATGGGCTTGGTCTTCAACATGATGTGCTTCACCTTCTTATTCAACCTTATCATGAGGTGGCTCTTATTCTACTTCATGTACTTGGTGATTCTCCTTGTGAATCTCTTCTTCAAGCTCTTATTCCTCAATCAAATCATTGTTATCTCCAACAGGGTCAGAAAAGAATCCCTCCTATTAGAGGGCTATCGTAAGACCGTGAAGAATATCTTCATACCTCTAAGTTCTTGGGGCCATGTTATCACAGGATTTGTACTTATGTCAAATCCCCAACACAAATCTCAAGATCTGTGTAACTACAAGGTAACCCACCACTGCCACCTTAGTAGGAAATCCCCACGTTTTAAGGATGGATGAGGTCCTACCCAGGGGAGGCATCCCCGGTAACCTTAAGGGATAAGATAGCAAGGATGTAGTTAAGTTTGGAGGACACTCTCATTGGTTACTTAAGTCAAATGTCTATGTCCGTGAAATTGAGGCAAAGATGAGTGTTTTGGGTACCTTCCTGGAACAAGAACAATTGCAACATATATATAGTGATTTCCAAGTGCAAGTAAGCAATATAAACCTCAAAGACACTAGACAAAGGAAATATATAATATTTGATGTAAAATTGGAGAAAGATAACAATTTATAACATACAATACATTTTTTCAATAGCCACAAGAAAATATATTAGGATTTCATGTAATTACAGTGTAAACTTAACATTTATCCAATAGATCAATTTCCAACAATTCCAAGCAATTTATGAGATAGTTAGACTAGTGTATGCATCAAAATGAAGCAAATTGTACAGATGTAGTAGTGTTTTGCAACAACAACAACTAAATTAGTAGATTATGCTAACTAGGGTTAGGAAAAGTTAGTCAAAGTCTTAGACAATAGAGTTTGAGAATTTGTTTGATCAAATTCCTTCACAAGAGCAATGAAATTAGTGCCTTTTGGGCTATGGAGTCATTTACAACAACAATACAACTTGGAGAAATATTGATGATAGTAATGTCTAAGGATAATGAGATGAATTTTGAGGTGTTAGCACCTTAGGGCTTCAAAATTCAAATGTCAAGAGATGAATTTTGCTAGAGAACAAGCTCTTTTGGGCTCTAGTGAATTCTTCTTCTTCCTTGGACTCTTGAAATATATAGAAACAAGTTTCTAGAACAAAAATCCTAGACAAGATTCTTTTGACAATTAAATAGGTGAAATGATCTAGAGAGAGGAGGAAGCACCTTATGCTACTCTCCTAGGGTTTTAATCAAGCAATATCAAAATTTTCAATATGAACAGGTAAAATTTACCATAAACATTTAATGCATGAAATGAAATTGCAGATTTGACCTACTTCACCAAGAATAATCAAGAACAAACCTTAGTTGCATAAATTTCCACCAAAATAAGCCAAGAGAAGTCCCAAAACATGTTCTCCAAGAGATAGTGCACTAGTAAAGAGACCAATGTTACCAATAGGGCGAACATTTTAGATCCAAATCCTCTTGTGTGAGGAAAATTATGATGAAAAATGAAAAGGAAAGGTCTTTATTATTGATTAAGGTTGGTTGTCATTGATGTCAACCCTTGAAAAAAGTATGGTAGCACAAAGGTTTGGGTAATGGACCCAAGTTTGTTTGATGGAAAGATGACTCATTATTGTCTTGTCATGGTTGATAAGAAGTACAAATGGATGAACTCCAAAGTGGTCCCCTTACGGTGAAAGCCCTCATAGGAAGACGCTTTGTGGATTGAGTTATCCAAGAAGTATGGTTGGAGAACCCATGCTTATTTGTGGAATAATGAGATGAAGGTCAGTGAATTTGTCAGTGAAACTATCCTAGATGGATAGTTCTTGTCATGCCATTTTCGGTGGTATGTAGAATGTCACATAACTCCTCATGGTTAGAGAGTTATGGCCATATGAAGTTGGAGAACCCTCATCAGTCATATAGAAGCCCCTAAAAGTAAAAGTGTTTGCAAAAGAAATTGTTTAAATAATAAAGTTAACGGAGAACTCCCTAAAATAAGAAAAGTGGAATGCTACATGAAAGTATAAATAAGAGGCAAGGCTCTCTCATTTAAATACACTTGAACATATTGAATATATTTTGTTGTGTGAAGATTATTGCAAGTACTCATTGATACATTTGAAGTTGCGAAAGTCTGAGGTAGTATGAAGGGTTGACGACGAAATTCTCGGAATTACAACGAATACTAAAAAAAACCTATTTTCTGAGGCGTACGGGAGCTGACAGTGTAATAGGGTGCATACATACTGAGGCGTATGCGGGCTGACAATGTATTAGGGTGCGTACGTACATGGGCTGACAGTGTATTAGGGTGCGTACATGTTGGTAAATCCATGGAAACTTGAGAATATGAAGATGAAGAGGTTCTAGATTCTGAGATCAAGCTCATAGGAAGGTCTACAGTGCTCATATACATCAGATCTATCCATTGGTTCAAAAGGTATGTCTTATTTCTACGAATAGTTGGATTTTGATGTATGCATGAGAAATAGTTATGGAGATTTGAGGATTCTCCCTAGAGAGACTAGTGGCTGCATGGGATATTCTGCATAAGTCAGATCTACAGAAATACAGTGCTGGTATATTTATCATTGATACTTCTTGTTGAGGCACATCTTGTATTTCTTGGCATATGGCTAAGGGTTTTTGTGGTACATGGTTGAGAGATTGTATTTGTGAAGTGGTTGATGTATTGAGAGGCTGAATATAAGAAAGGGTTTGATGATTAGATCATGTGAGGGTTATTATAATTGTTCATGATTACACACACCTATATGGCACATGACTAGAGAGAGATATATATGCTTTGGGTAAAGGTTATGTATGAGAATGCATGCACATGGTACAATTATAGTCTGGATACAGTGATAGGTTACAGATCTATGTGAAAAAGTTACAGAGGGTCATAAGTTTTCAAGAGAAAGAAAACCCTAGTTTTCAGAAGGCATACGCATATTGCATAACAATTTGATCGCGTACATACATGGGATGCATAACATATAGGGCGTGTACATACGCATGTTGCAGCACTACAGGTCACGTACATGTTGTATTCTGTTGATACATGTTCATTTCAGGTACATATTGATTACATGGCAGTTGTACAGGTTGGATGCAGGTTAGTGGTATAGATTGATATAGTTGTATAGTGGTATATCTCACATTGACAGTGTGACAATGGTTCCATCTTTCTACTTATACGCCAGGGCGGTTGGACGAGACAAGGATAGGTGGTTGTAGCCACCTTCCTGTTGTATCCGAAGAACTTAGGGGGTTGTAGCCAGAGAATTGGGGAGTTGGAGCTTCCCTCGGGTTGTAGCCTGATAAACTAGGGGGTTGGAGCCTCCTTCTAGTTGCAACTGGAAAACAAAGGAAGTTGGTGCTTCCAATGAATGTAATTATTCAAGACATATAAAAAAAAACATTATGTGGTTTTCTCCTGCTTTGGGTTTCCATGCAAAATCCTGGTGTACTATGTATGTGTATGATTGTTCATTTGGTCATTGCTTATTTACTCTGCAGTTATTGGATGATAATGCTACATTGATATAACACTTGGATTATATGGTTAAAAAAGATTAAATTTCTCTATTACTGATTCACCCCACCTCTCAGTAATCCAACAATTGGTATCATAGTAGGTTCCTTAAGAAATCAGTTTAACCACTGAAAGGTAGATCATGGAGAGCAACAACTTGTATAAAAATGAAATACCACAGTTTGACGGACATAAGTATGCATTTTGGAGCATAAGGATGAAGACATATATACAAGCACAAGGATTTGAAATTTGACAATCAATTGTAGATGGATACACAGTACCAACAATTCTACCAACAAATGACAAAGCAGTGAAACTCGGTCAGAATAATTCCAAAGCCACAAATGCACTTCTGAATGGTCTTAGTGAAATGATATTCACCAAAGTTGCACATTGTAAATCCTCTAAAGAGATTTGGGACAAACTTAAAAATATTTATGAAGGAGATTCAAAAGTCAAAGCAGCAAAACTTCAAACTTACAGAGGTCAGTTTGAACAACTAAAGATGAAGGAAGATGAAAATATTGCAGCTTACTTCTTAAGAGTCGATGAAACAGTAAATGTAATCATGGGATTGGGAGAAGAAATCAAAGAATTTGTAATTGTTCAAAAGGTACTAAGATCTCTTCCTATGAGATTTGACCCTAAGATATCAACACTAGAAGAAAGAGCAGATTTAAACTCAATAAGAATGGACGAACTACATGGAATCTTCACAACATATGAAATGAGAATTGAACAAGAAAATACATATGTAAAAGAAGCAGCCTTCAAAGCATCCAAAATATCAAATCAAAAGGGAAAGCAACAAGAAAAAGAACATAGCAGCAATAGTGACGTCTTAGAAGATGATGAAGAAGTGGCCAACTTTGTCAAAAGACTGAACAAGGGAACCGACGACATGTATAGAGGTAATCTTCCTTTAATTTGTTTTAATTGTGATGGTATTGGTCATTTTGCTAACAAATGTCCTCATAAGAAAAAGAGAAATGATGAAGGTTACTCAAAAAGCAAACAAACATATAAAGGCAAAAGAACCACAAAGAATTTTTTTAAGAAAATCTTACACCAAAGAAGACATCTCATCATCAGATGAAGATGAAGTCAGTAACAGTGAGACAGAAAGAGTTCAATTCATGGTAGTAGAAGACTCTGATAAAGAAGACTCCGAAGAAGAATATGAAGAGGCCGAAGAAGAATATGAAGAAGCCGAAGAAGTATATGAAGAGGGAGAAGTTGACTACCGAGAAGAATTGTTGTGTGCCATAGAAGTTATCAAAAGAGAAAAGAAGAAAATCAAGAAACTACAAGCAGAACTAGACAAGAAAGAAGACACTCAAGAACTAGAACAAATGATCACAAATTTGAAGGTTCAAATAGAAGAAGATAAAATAATTGAAGAAGCACTCAAAGAACAACTAGAAGAAAAAAACAGGACCATTGGAAATTTGGAACATAGATTGTCACATTAAGAAAGGATCTTCAAAAGAAAAATATGCAAAACAACTCAAAATTTTTGGATGACATTATCAACAGTCAAAAACCTCATCATGACAAGTCTGGACTTGGATACAATCAAACAGAAAATGGATCAAGCTTCAGAACATCAAAGCAAGAAACATATCCAAAAAGCTATGTAGAAACAATCAAAGGGGATAGGAGGAAGATTACAGGGACACTCCTCCATCGAGAAGATTCAGATTTTAGAATCAACAACCGACATAATGCCTCAGGAAGAAGAAGAATTCACAAGAGTACCTCCTTTCAGAAGATATTCAACTCCCATATATCAAACTATCATTTTTGGTTTATGTTATGCATGTAATACTTTTGGACATAAAGCTGTGAATTGCAGAGCTAACAACATGAACATAAAAAACTTTGAAAGTCATACACAAAAGGGTTATCCAACAAGGCCTAGTGAAACACAGAGAAGAATTTACATCAGGTTTGAATCTTTGAGCACTAAAGTGGAGTGCTACAAGTGTAACAACTTTGGACACATGGCCAAAGATTGCAGGATGACAATCCCTCCTAGAGAACCACAACAGAACAACAAGAGTCATAGATAGGAACCTCAGAAAGGACATGGATAAGAAAGCATAATCGATACAACAATGAAGAATGCACACTTGCTCTACAAGCTAAGCAGAAGAAATGTGGTTGGTATGTTGACAGTGGCTGTTCAAAACACATGACAGGTGATAGATACAATTTTCTTACATTAAGAAAGGAAAGAGATGGATCAATCTCCTTCGGAAATGATGATTCAACTAAAATCATTGGAAAAGGCACAGTCAGAATTGACAACAAGAATACAAAGGCTGAAAATGTCCTACTAGTAGAAGATATGAAACATAATCTTCTAAGTGTGAGTCAAATGTGTGACCAAGGTCATAAAGTTACTTTCGATTCACAAAAGTGTGAGATAAGAAAAGAAGGTTCATGAAAATTGATTGCTACAACTACAATAACTTCAAGCAACATATATGTGTTAAGTGAAATTGGAAATGAAAAGTGTTTTCTAGGAAAGGAAGATGAAACTTGGCTATGGAATAGAAGAATGGGTTACATACATTTTTATAACCTTGTCAAAGTCAACAAAAGAGAACCAGTCAGAGAAATTCTCCAGATCACAAAACCAACCAACACTTTATGCAAGCATTGTCAACAAGGAAAGCAAACAAAGACTAGGTTCTAATCAAAAGAATATTCAATGATAAGACCACTGGAAATTTTGCATACTGATCCGGTTGGACCAACTACAAAAAGGGTTTAAATGGTGAGAAATACTTTATGTTATTAGTTGATGATCATACAAGAATGACTGCAGTTTTCTTTCATAAATAAGTAAGAAGCTTTTGAAAATTTCAAGATCTACAAGGAAATGGTTGAAAATGAAATGGATTCAAAAATCAAATGCTTGATATCTGATAATGGAGGAGAGTTCACTTCAAAGGAATTTATGGACTACTGCAATAGTCATGGAATAAAAAGACAATTCTTCGTTGCTAGGACACCTCAACAAAATAGAGTTGTTGAAAGAAAGAACATGACAGTACAGGAAATGGCTCGAACAATGTGAATAGATTCCAAATTGACAGATATTTTTTGGACACAGGTAGTGCATACAACAATTCACATTCAAAACAGAGTAATGATCAGAAACAACTCTAGCAAAACTCCCTACGAGCTATGGAAAGGAAGACTAGCAAATGTGAAACACTTCAGAGTTTTTGAAAGCAAATGCTACATCAAAAGAGAAGATGGTAGAATGAGAAATTTTGACTCTCATGTGGACAAAGGAGTACTTGTTGGTTACTCAAGTACAAGGAAAACATACAAGTGTTACAACTTGAGATTGAATAAAGTTGTAGAAAGCATCAACGTAACAATTGATGAAACATGTAGACAAGAATTAAAGGAAGAAGAAAATGAATCAATGGAACAACCTTACGAATAAGAAAAAGAAGGGGAAGATGAAGAGGATCCGACAGAAGCAGAAGAGAAAGTTTAGCAAGTGTCTCCAAATACACCTAACAGTCGAGTCTAGAAGAATCATCCTTCATATCATATTATCGGAAACAAAGATGTAGGAGTTGAGACTAGAAGAAGAATGCGTTCACCAGAACAAACACACCTAGCACTCACATCTACGATTGAACCAACCTGTTTTGAAGAGGCCAGCAAGGATGGATTTTGGAATAAGGCCATGGATGAAAAAATTGATCAAATACAGAAAAAGGACACTTGGGAATTGGTTCCAATACCAAAGGATAAGAATGTGATCGACACAAAGTGGGTATACATGAGTAAATTGAATGAAGATGGACAAGTTACAAGGAACAAAGCTAGACTGGTATGTAAATGACATGCACAAGTTGAAGGAATCGACTTTGAAGAGACATTTTCCCCAGTTGCCAGAATGGAAGCAATCCGATTGCTTTTATCTTATGCATGCTCCAAAAATATTAAATTGTATCAGATGGACGTAAAATCAATTTTTCTGAATGGGGAGCTTGAATAAGAAGTCTACATTGAACAACCAAAAGGATTTTAGTTGTCAGAGAACACAAATTATGTGTGTAAATTAAAGAAGGACTTATATGGTCTAAAACAATCTCCTAGAGCATGATACTCTAGACTAGGTAATTATTTACAGCAGGCAGGGTTCAGAAAAGGAAGTGCAGACAACAACCTCTACATCAAGGTAAGTCAAGATAGTATTTTATTAATTGAAGTAATTGTTGATGATATTATTTTTGGTAGTGATGATAACAGGTTAAGCCAAAAATTTGCAAAGGATATGCAGAATGAATTTGAAATTTCATTACTTGGAGAACTATCCTTCTTTCTGGGACTTCAGATACATCAAAGCAACCAAGGAATTTTTATTTCTCAAACCAAGTATATTAGAGAAATGCTAAAGAGGTTCGGAATGGAAGATTGCAAACCAATTATCACTCCCATGCAAACCAATTGCAAGTTAAACAAAGATAATGATTCAAAGTCTACGGATCAGAGGCAATACAGGTCAATGATTGGTAGCCTACTATATGTGACAACATCCAGACCAGATGTAATGCAGACAGTTGGACAAGTGGAACGATTTCAAGAAGCACCAAAGGAATCACATGTATTAGCAGTGAAGAGGATTTTCAGATATCTCAAAGGAAAAAAAGAGTTTGGATTATGGTATCCAAAAGGAAATGATCTATCGCTTATTTCCTACACAGATGCAGATTGGGCAGGTTGCATTGATGATCGACGAATCACCAGTGTAGCAACTTTCTACTTGGTGAGTGTTTAGTATCATGGATAAGCAAGAAACAATCATCAATATCTTTATCTACAATTGAGGCAAAGTATATTGCAACAACAACAACATGTTATACACAGGTTCTTTGGATGAAACAAACTCTGACAGGTATACAGGTTGAGTATGACGAGCCCATTCCGATCTATTGTGATAATACAAGTGCCATTAGTATCTCAAAGAACCCGGTGATGCACTCCAAGACGAAACACATTCCAATCAAGTATCACTTTCTAAGGGAAAAGTTTGCAGAAAAGAACATCATAGTTGAGTATGTGGGCACAAAAGAACAAGTGGCAGACATCTTTACAAAACATTTCCACGGGAAGTCTTTGAGTATCTTCGCCAGAGACTCGGAGTTATTTCTACTCCAAAATGAATGATTTTGAATGCTTATCTTATATGTCTTATATGTACACGAGGAATCACCATAAAGAGGACAGTTCAGTTAGGGGGAGCAACCCCAGATGGAAAGATACATTTGCCATTGATGATAAAGGGGGAGAGATCTATCAGATGCAGAGGATAGAGGCATGATTCCAGGGAGAGCAATGGTCACAAAGATGTAAAGGACAGAGGCATGGTTCCAGGGGGAGCATGAGTGATATGACTTCAGTATTGCATAACATGATTTCAGTATTGCATCAGAGTGTTGCCATCAATGGAAAAGGGGGAGATTGTTGATTAAGGTTGGTTGTCATTGATGTCAACCCTTGAAGAAAGTCTGGTAGCACAAAGGTTTGGGTAATGGACCTAAGTTTGTTTGATGTAAAGAAGACTCATTATTGCCCTGTCATGGTTTATAAGAAGTACAAATGGATGAATACCAAAGTGGTCCCCTTATGGTGAAAGCCTTCAGGGGAAAACGCTTTGTGAATTGAGTTATCCTAGAAGTATGGTTAGAGAACCCATGCTTAATTGTGGAATAATAATATGAAGGTCAGCGATTTTTTTAGTGAAACTATCCTAGATGGATAGTGCTTTTCATGCCATTTTCGGTGGTATGTGGGACGTCACATAAATCCTCACGGTTAGAGAGTTATGGCCATATGAAGTTGGAGAACCCTCATGAGTCATATAGAAGCCCCTAAAAGTCAAAGTGTTTGCAAAATAAATTATTTAAATTATAAAGTTAATGAAGAACTCCCTAAAATAAGGAAAGTGGAATGCTACATGAAAGTATAAATAAGAGGCAAGGCTCTCTCATTTAAATACACTTGAACATATTGAATATCTTTTGTTGTGTGAGGCTTATTGCAAGTACTCATTGATACATCTGAAGTTGCGGAAGTCTGAGGTAGTACGAAGGGTTGACGACGAAATTCTCAAAATTACAATGAATACTAAAAAAAACCTATTTTCTGAGGCGTACGTGGGATGACATTGTATTAGGGTGCGTACATATTGTTGCGTATGTGGGTTGAAAATGTATTAGAGTGCATACGTACGCAGGATAACAATGTATTAGGGTGCGTACATGTTGGTAAATCCATGGAAACTTGAGAAGATGAAGATGCAAAGGTTATAGATTATGAGATCAATCTCCCAGGAAGGTCTATAGTGCTTAGATACATCAGATCTATCCATTGGTTCAAAAGGTATGTCTTATTTCTATGAATAGTTAGATTTTGATGTATGCATGAGAAATGGTTATGGAGATTTGAGGATTCTCCCTAGAGAGACTAGTGGCTGAATGGGATCTTCTGCATAAGTCAGATCTACAAAAATACAGTTCTGGTATATTTATCATTGATACTTCTTGTTGAGGCACATCTTGTATTTCTTGGCATATGGCTAAGGGTTTTTGTGGTACATGGTTGAGAGCTTGTATTTGTGAAGTGGTTGATGTATTGAGAGGCTGGATATGAGAAAGGGTTTGATGACTAGATCATGTGAGGGTTATTATAATTGTTCACGATTACCCACACCTATATGGCACATGACTAGAGAGAGATATATATGCTTTGGGTAAAGGTTATGTATGAGGATGCATGCACATGGTATAGTTACAGTCTGGATACAGTGACATGTTACAAATCTATGTGAAAAAGTTACAGAGGGTCAGAAGTTTTCAAGAGAAAGGAAACCCTAGTTTCCAGAAGGCATACACAGGCTACATAACAATTTGATTGCACACATACACGAGATGCATAACATATAGGGCGCGTACATACGCGTGATGCAACACTACAGGTCGTGTACATGTTGTATTTTGTTGATACATGTTCAGTTTAGTTACATATTGATTACATGGCAGTTGTACAGGTTGGATGCAGGTCAGTGGTACAGATTGATACAATTGTACAATGGTATATCTCACAGTGATAGTGTGAAAGTGGTTCCATCTTTCTACTTATACGTCAGGGCAGTTGGATGGGGCAAGGATAGGTGGTTGTAGCCAACTTCTGGTTATAGCCAGAGAGCTTAGGGGGTTGTAGTCGGAGAAATTAGGGGGTTGTATCCTCCTTCTAGTTGTAGCCAGAGAATTGGGGAGTTGGAGCTTCCCTCAGGTTGTAGCCTAAGAAACTAGGGGGTTGGAGCCTCCTTCCAGTTGCAGCTAGAAAACAAAGGAAGTTAGTGCTTCTAATGAATTTAATTCTTCAAGACATATAAGAAAAAACATTCTGTGGTTTTCTCCCACTTTGGGTTTCCACGTAAAACACTGGTGTACTGTGTATGTGTATGATTGTTCATTTGTTCATTGCTTATTTACTTTGCAGTTATTGGATGATAATACTACATTGATATAACACTTGGATTATATGATTAAAAAGGATTAAATTGCTCTATTACTGATTCACCCCCCCTCTTAGTAATCCAACATTTATTTATACAAGACCTTGCAACAATATTTGTCCATAATAAAAGAGAGTTGACCCCTTTAATTTACCTATAAAATGTACATAAATGGAAAATACATTAAATAAACCCTACTTGGGTGACATCAAGCCCTAGGAGGGTGACGTCATGCCTCCAAGGTAATTCATTGGGCCTTCCAGGGCCACATGTCATGTTTCTAATTCTCAAGGGGGTTTCTCTTCACCCATGCCACATCAAGACACCTCCAGATCCATCAAACCCTAGCCTTCAAAGATGATGTCAAGGCTAGAAGGGTGACGTCAATGCTAGGAAAGTGACATCATAGGCCTCCAAATACCACGTCCTGGTGTAAGAGGGGTGAAAACTCATCATCAAGTGATGTCAAGGTGCCTCGAAAGGCAACGTCCTCCATCCTCTATGCATAAAAGCTCTGGGGTGCTTTTCCTAGCCTGTGGGATTTCAACCCATGTGTGTGGCATAATGACCAACCTACTCAAAACCAAGCCCATCTGTCCATTTTCCAAGGTTCCAAGGATGTGAGAGACATTGTCTAAGGGTGTTGAGTCATTGGATGACTCACTTCTCTTCATCACATGTGCCATATTCCTACAATGGGGCACAACATCCTAGGCACAACTCAATATGTCGCTCAAAGAACCATGTCAGGGGCATTAAAAAAAAAGAGAATATAAAGAAAAGTAAACCAATGTTCATAAGACATGTTAGTCCTTAAATCATGCAAAGTAAGTTGATGTTTTAGATATAAGCCATGCAAAATAATTCACCCCCGTATCCCCTTCAAGTATCACCCAGGCCCAAGACCTTGTGAAGGTTACCAAGTTTAACTATAGGAGGGCCTTCATCTAACCCTATTAGGTGTTCCACCTAAATGATAAGTTACCCAAGTAGAGAAATAGGTCACGAGAGTGACAAGGGAAAGTAAGAACCCATTAAGAGCAACTGTGAGTGTGATATGGGATTAGGCTTCCTTTATGGCTTATGGTATCCATTTCTATGAGCACCTTTGTAGAGGTGGTGCTTTCTTGCTTGAGATACCCTTTCCTTGGTACTTTTTTCATTCTGAACCCCTTATTTTTCCTTTTGATACCCAATTATTATTTTCAAGTACCCTTTATAAGGTTTCAGGCTTCATTCCTTTATATTTTACTAGGCAATAGTCCTTTATAATTGGTGCATTCATTCACATTTGAACAAGGGTGATTACCATTAGAGGGGGTAGAGGTCAAGCTGGCCCGAGGCTTTTATTGTGGCCTTTATAATTTAGCAATGGTATATACATATATCTCTGTGTGTGTGTATAGTAGTTGCATCATCCTATGGGCCTTCAACCCCTTCTTCTCATGAGAGAATGGGCCATAGCCGAAGTTCAAGATATATGAAAGAATTTATGATGGAAAACCCTTGCGCCCCCCCAATATTACCCATTTTCCCTATGCGGTGAAAACACGAGACTAGGGCACATAAGCTAACCACCAAAGTGAAGCAAGGCAACCCAAACAATTTCTCAAGCAAGTGATCCACTATCCAACTTCAACCAAAGATCCTTGTCTACATGCCCAATAAATTAAACACAACACCCTACATGAAGAAAGGACTAATTATACCTCATAGTGACATTGGCTTACCATACCCCATACATTGGGTTGCTTGACTGTGATTAGCCTTGGTTGATCTGTGTTGGGAGGAAAATCAGGGGGGCTGCTGGGCAATCTGTTTCTCGACACTCCATGTCTGTTACCTGTGGGCCCCGAGACATGATCTCCTTAGTTACCCTAGGTTGAGGGGGGTAACATGAGGCTCCTACTTGGGGACATGTGCTCATCATAGAGCACATGAGAACCTCATCATATCTGGTATGACTTGTGCCTACAAACTCAAGCAAAATCGTTAGAGCATCTAAGGTGGTGCTATCACCCCTTATTCTTATGAAAAATTATCAAAATTCAAAGCAAATGTTGAAAATAAAATTTTCCAATATTTATATCCCAACATATCAATAGTATCATGCAAAACATATAAGTATTACATAACAATGATGCAAAATGCAAGAAGAGAACATGTAAATCATAAGTACGTATGCAAATTAGGCTAAGCTAAATCTAACCTATACTACCATGACATGCAATATATACAATGAAATGAAAGAGGCAAATGCCTACCCTAACCTACCTACACTTATTTATGTTAGTAAGGAGTCGTGACTCTTCCCCGCAATGGGGTTTGAGGATATGGCCACTAACTGGTAATGGGCACCTTGTTCCTTGTATTGTGTTTGGGTAGTAAGAGACATTGACAGACTTCCCTCTAACCTTAAATGGACCTAGCCAAAACTTCTTAGAATCCTTATGGGAATTGGGTTGGCCCATCTTTACATCCCACTCAAAAACCAAATCTCCTTGCTTGTAATCCCCTCCTTTGGGATCAAATACTTCTTGTATTACTCTGGCGTATTTCCTTGAGGGAGGGGGGTGGGATTCTATGGTAAGGACACCATCTTGGCTTGGTCTAACTAATATATATTTTTCTTCTTTCTTCAATACTTTGATAGAGCCAATCTTATTGTTCTTATACCTATCTAGAAATTGTTGGTACTCTTGTTTCTTTAGCATTGCATGGCATTGAAATATTCTTCCTTGGTGAAAGGTAAGACATCTTGAGAAAAAATTAGAAGAGATTCCTTAGTTGGCTCAAATATTTCTTCTATCTTTGAATCAATATCAATTTCTTCAACGTGAGCCTTGGCCATAGTAATATTGGGTAGGCCAGCATAAGTACCATCATCCATAGGTATATTGATACTACTCAGATCCATTTGTAATGTGTCACCTAATGTTGCAACAAACTTCCTAGACAAGAGCATGCCCCATATATCAGGGACGTCCACCACCACAATGTCCATAGGGATAACTATCTCAGGATATTGGGCAAGGCAGGCCTTTAAATTTTCCATCACACCATGAGTGGGAATGGCCCTGGATTCAAACCCACATACAATTTTGTAAGGCCTAGTGGTTTTCAAACCCAACTATTTCATTACCTTCAATGACATCATATTCTCACATGCCCCTGAGTCAAGCATGCAATTGTTCAAGCGTTTGTTATTTACTTGCAGTGACATAAAGAATGGTGGATGATCAACATATTGTACCCTAAAATGATCTGCTTGCAGTATTATAGGAGGGTTTACCAACTCATTTTGTACCTTGAATAAATTCTCAAACTCATTCTTCATTGAAGGGATCTTAATTATTTATTTCAAAGGCACCTTCACATTAATATTCACCAAGACACTTGCCAATTCAAAATTCAAGTCAACATTGTTAGTTTTTGGTAAAGTAGGATTGGGTAGAAGCCTACTCACCGGTGGAGGTTGAAGTTTTTGTTGAGGAAGCTTGGGGTTAGTGGGAGGGGCTCGAGACACTTTCTTTTGTCTTGTATTGTTACGAGGAAAATCTCTTTATGTCTAGGATAAAACCACAACAGAGGGAACGACACCCATAAATCAACTCTAATCTCAAGTATGCTATATAAATCAAATACTAACAAGAGAAGGATAGAAGCCCACCTCGTCCGGACATCCAAAGAAGACCACTATTGAGCATGCGACCCAAATCTTTACACCTACAACTTGTCTTCAACAACCAATATACGCAAGCATGTGGTAATGATATATAATGTTAGCATATAAATCAACATAATCCATTAAAATACATAACAAATACACCCATGGAAAGCCATGTGAATATTTGCAAGATATCAATTGGATGAGAAGAGAGTATTTCTATTAATGTAATCAACAAAAGTACATAGGTTACAAACTTCTGTAACGACACATGTCATAACCGAGAAACTAAGTCCCTCCAGCTTAGCCTCCACCACTTCAATCCTCCACAAAGACAAGCTCACAAGTAGGAGTCAAAGAAGTTCTCCATCCAATATAGGAAGAGCTTGGGGGCTGAACACAATAAGTTCAGACTTTCAAGGACAAAAGGATGCAGACTCAATTGAGGTGAAATTTCTCCAGAGTATCTTTGATCTCAATGTGATGATGAATTGTGTCTCCTCAAGGCTTGGATATGTCTCAATTTATATCCTTCGAATGGAATTGAAGGGCCGAGTCAGAGCTTTTCCAGTATATTGAAGGTCAAGGATCATAGATCTCGTGACATGGCATAGAAATGTGACACATTTTTTATTTTTTGTGCATCAAACCCAATGTACATGGGTTGTAATGGAGCAACCCACGTATGTACGTGAGCTATATAACTGGCAGTTCATGTACATGGAAAACACTATGAATTTTTAGCTCTGGAGTGGACCAAAAGGGGAAAATGAAGTCCGTAGAGGGAAATAGAAGGCCATCTAAGCAATATGCATGGAGTGTGGAAACATTTGCTATAACAAATGCCCCCTAATATGTGAAGTCATAAGAGTACCTGCAATGGCCAAAATACATTATAATTCCCAAAAGTGGAGTAATGAAGACTCAACTGGAAGTAATAGTTACTGATGAGAATATTACAATCCATTTTGACTTTGTACACATGCCTGCCAATCTGAATTACACTGCAGATCCATGTGGATATATATCAAATAGTTGTTCATGGCCATGAATAAGCAATGCAAAGTGGACATATGCCATAGGTTGTCATAGTCATGAACAAGACACACTGGAGTCTAGTCTCAAAATCAACTGAAGGTATCTGTATACAATGGAGTACAATCTGATCTTCCATGATCACTGAAGTCATATAGGTACCGGTCCAATGAAAGAAAACAACAGATATGGGGTGCTGCTACTATAAACTAGAGGTCCTCTACACTATTCGCCGAAGGTGCAAGTCTACATTATGTGAATATAGGAGTTGAATTCGAACACAATGAGACTTAGTTTGATTACCAGTCATTAAGGTATATTGTTAACAAACATGAGACAACCCACCGATAATTAAAGTAGGTGTCAAGGCACCGAGTACATTCAACAAATGTGAATAAAGGTGTTGAGGTTGAACACTTGAATAATCCATCGATTAGGAGACATTGATGTATTCCCAACTGTCGATGGCGGGATAAACTGCCACTGATGATTGCAACCCTCTAGGTACTCATAGGACTCTAGATCTCAATTCCAGAATAGATGAGCTGAAGTCGATGGAAGGAGACCCGTTTAAAGTAGATCATTAAGACATCTCTCATCATACAATGCGAGGTAAAACACAATAACTTGATAATTAGGAGGAGCTTAGATGAATAGGATGTTCATGAACCAACGACCATGTGCGTATTTCTCATGCACCAGATGCAAGTAGTACACGAAAGAGACCCTATGAATAATAAGCAATGAGGAATACTGCCGACAATAAAGGCGAGGAAACCACCAATAGGCCTAATGGAATCCAAGACACTACACGAATCCCAATGTGTGAAGAGATTTCTTGCTGCCGAACACAAGGGAAACCCCCTAGTCAATGACCAATGAGGAGATGTCATCTGTTGAGTTCAAGATTACCTACCAATGATGAAAGTAGGCCTGGGATGCAAGGTAGGACAACAACTTCATGTGATTATGAGATACATTGAGGGTATGGACGACATGCAAAGTCAAGAGTTATGAGGAGTGGTCAACACAAGATTTATACTTCCTTTGAACAAGAGCATGAGACATATGGATAACTCATGAATCATAGACTTAACACTGATCATTGAC
The DNA here is from genome assembly GCA_009831015.1 of Picea engelmannii. Lineage (NCBI taxonomy): Eukaryota > Viridiplantae > Streptophyta > Pinopsida > Pinales > Pinaceae > Picea > Picea engelmannii. Next base: position 138,742 of record ML789587.1, read on the forward strand.
AAAAGTTTGTGACGTAGGAGGCATCAACAAACTCTCCATAGGGACTAGAATAATAACCAGTCGGAGGAGTAGACTCTAAGTAATGAGCTCAACATCCTAAGGTCACGTTAAACCCAAATTTTGGATAAAATGGACTCAAGAGTTTGTGCTCTGTTCAAATGCGACACAACTATTGTTGATAGGAGATAATATTATTTTCCCACCCATATTTTTTTTTTCATAGTCAAATAAATGCTATGATACATGAGAGGAAACGAGTGTCACGAATAAGAAACTAGTTCCAAGCAACAAAACATACCTATGCTCAATGCAAGGGAACACATGTGGGGCATGGACACTCGGGGGGGTGTTTCCTCTACGAGTAAAGGGTGTGAAGCTGCAAAGATTATATAAAAGGCACTGCTTGGCTAATGCAAAGAATTTTTGGGGAAACAGGGCTTATAACAAAAAAGAAAGAGCCAACATTAGGCTCAACATTGCAAGCAGGATAATGGGATGCAATTACAGCTTAACTCAAAAGTGTCATTTTTCGTAGTTTTAGTCATCTAGGTGCGAAAAATTATAAAATAATACCCATGAGAACTCTTCTAGTGAATGGTGACTAGAGTATTCCTTTTTCGTAAGTAGTTTACTTGGCCTAGAAAAAGGGTTAAACTTATACCAAATATACATCCTTTCAAAACCATTTAATGAGTGTGAAAGAGACAAGTTCATTCAACAATATTTTCATTTTTTGGTGTCTAAAAAGAGCTTAACTAAGACTCAAGAATGTTGTTCTAAGAAGAATATCATGGGGGAGGCCAAGGATCCCATGCAAGACTTCTGTTGAAAGCCAATAATTCACTGGTAGCTAACAAAATCTTAGGAGAACCCAAAGCTTTCCAAGCTGAGGAGGATAAAATACTTGTATAAGGATCCTTCATGTACAATACATCGACAAATGCCCACTATCTAGAAGGGTGCAGAAGAAGGAAGGCGAGGCTGTACAAGATCATTCTAATCAAAGGAAACCATCCTAGGACTTGGAGGGAGCGTACTATGAGAGAGTGGAATGTTCTCTTGTTCAAGAGGTACAAAACTGGAAATGCTAAGAACATGGTCGAAAGACACATCACCCCCCAAAAGAAAAGTGGGATTGGCCGAAGATTCCATCAGCATTGTCACTTCCTTAGACTTGTCACTCTCCAAGAGAAGGGTGGGATCAACTGAAGATTGCATTGGCACGACCAATTGTTTAGTTGTTCATTGAATAGGACACGAGACAACATGGTCAAGGGACACATCGTAGCCCAAAACATGAGTGGTGTCGGCCGAAGATTGCATCGGCATGACCATTGGTTGAACATGATGCGAGACAACATGGTCAAGAGATGCATCACTCCCCAAAACAGGAGTGGTGTCGGTCGAAGATTGCATTGACATGACCTCTGGTTGAAAAAGATGTGAGACAACATGGTCAAAAGACACATCACTCCCAAAAACAGGGGTGGTGTTGTCCGAAGATTGGAACAACACGACCGCTGTATCAACCAGATAAAGATTAGAATGTTGGGAAACCTAAGATGACTCAGAACGAAGGGCCACTAGATAAGGACTGAACTTCTCATACCACTATAATAGCAGGGCACAAACGAGTTAGGTGACCTCCTTTGCAAAGTCTACAAAGGAACTTGGACTTACATCCTATACATCTAGGCTTCTCAATTGTATTAAATGCCCCCAACATGACTTGCTGTGGCCGGTGACATGCTCCCAACATGACTTGTAAAGGCAAGTAGTTGATCTCCAACATGAATTGCATAGGTTGGTCATGTTTGTCCAGTGTGACTAGTAGTAACTAGAGTTGTGCCCCCAACATGACTTGTAGTGACTAGTTGCTTGCCCCCATCATGACTTGCAAAGGATGGTGACATGTATCCAACATGACTTGCATAGGTTGGTGACAAGTCTCCAACATGACTAGCAGAGGTTGGTTTCGGGTCTCCAAGATGACTTGCAGAGGTTGGTGACTTAATGCCAATATGACTCGTAGTGACTGGACTTGTGCTTCCATCATGACTTGCAACGATTGGTTGTGGCATCAGAGACCATGGTCCCAGGAAACACTAGTTTTGAGAGATTGCGGGATAGGAAGGGTCCTGATATACACCATGGCCCTTCCCGGTAGGATAATATTCTCCTCCAAATTGATTCATAAAGGGTTGTAAGGGCATCTTCACCGAGGAAGCCGCTTGTGAAGAGAAATCTACATGACATGGGTTACTCAGGTGAGGATATATGTTGCCCCCAGATGAAGGAACTCCATGCAAGGGGTTTCCCATATTATACAACTGACTCCCCCCTGATGAAACACAAGAGGACAAAGGGAGGTTCTCCATGAGAAAAGTGTTCGTAGGAACCAACATAGTGGAAGAAGGATAGATGGACGAGATGTAAGAAGTAGAAGGACGACCCATTTGAGCACTCAATCTTGGAAAAGTGAAGTTAGGATTGGGTCTAGAGGAAGGAGGATTCCAACCTCCTACCATGGGATTTGGTTGAGGGATATGACTACCACAAAAGGAAAAGGGAGAATAAGGAGGCATCGTTCCTCCAGACCCAAAACTAGGATTCACATAAGACGACGAAACAAAGGATGAAATGTGAGAAGTCATGTCTGGCATACCAAAGGAGAAAGGATTAGAGGCCCAAGGCATTGGTTGAGGACTATGATTTGACGTACCACTCAGAAATACAAAAGGATTCGTCCCCATGGACTAAGCATAAATCATAGTATGGGAAACATTAACTGAGGGAGTCACAAGGGCTCCACCAACCATAGCAACCAAAACTCACGATGCAATACAAAATCCTAACGCCAACTAATAATCAAAGAGAACAATCCTAAATAAATCTAAAAGCCAATGCACACAAACAAGATATGATGGCTGAAAGGGACTTCCTGAATTAAAGTAGGTATGCCTCGCCTAAGAGGGTCCTGCGACTCTGCAACAATAGAGTGGAGATATCATAACTAGTTATAAGGACCCATGTAGGCTTCACAACACAGTCATTCAGATCCCTCTGGAGAGGAAATCCTCCATAAATTCTGTGTGTTGTATGATCCCTATCTGACTTAGGGTACCTGCAGAATAATCCCTACAAGCAACATATGTGGTTACCTAGGTCAAGCAACTAGAGTCACCATGATATAGCCAATGCCCAGGTGAACAGTTGCAAGTCCAGTCCACCGTATGGGCAGGTTAGCAAAGCCCAAAATCTCGAAAGCACCACCTCTCAAGGAGGTAAGGGCACTAGAGAGACCCCCAAATACGAATAGAGCCCCATAAATATCTTTGATGCTAAGAAGGTATTAAAGGGTTATCTCTACAACCAACTTTGCATGACCTCATGCTTAACTTTGGTGTGAGCAGAGACTCATGACGTCACCAATTACATAATGGGTGTCACCACTCCCTGGTGAGACACATACGTTCAATTTTATAGCCTTGGAGAAGTTTACTCACAAAATCCTATTCCAAGACCCTAGGTCCTATACTTGTTTGTGTACCTTAAAAAATAAAATCGTTTCTAATCAATTTTAATTATTCAACGTTAATTTTAATGGCTTTTGCGTACTCGAGAGGTGCGACTGTGAAACTGATGGTATGATGACTCAACATAAAAGAAGCAAATATAAATGTTGTTATACGAAAGAAATCTTTATAATTTCAACGAATTGCAGTCTTCCCTAATATGCCAAAACTAATGTAAGGCATCCAAAAGTGCAAATGCCATAAGTAAAATGCAAGAAAACATTTTTTTTGTATTTTCAGTATAATATAATGAAAATGCAAGGACTAAATAAAGAACCTCTTAGAAATACCCTTCTGCAAGCATCAAGAGACAAGCCAACCAGGACACAAATAAGTAACTACCCAGACCCAAAATGCAAGGACGACAAAAATAAGGATAAAGAGTTCGCATAAGAATTCACCAATAACGTGACTTCCTATCACTCTGTAGGAACTTAACAATCATAACATGGACCCAATAAGTCTCAACAACAAGCAAAAATCACCCATCAAACACCAAACTCAGCCAAAAAGACTAAATATATAGTGTACGTGCCCTAAGGGAAGACAACTCGTGTATGTTCGTGCCCTAAAGGACAACAACTCGCGTATGTACGTGCCCTGTCAAGGCAAAGCCCGTGTATGTCAAAAAGACACTGCATGGGCAAGGGTTAGGCTAAGAAACTCATATACATGACAAAATATAGGCTGTCAAGCAACATATGATAGAGAAACTCAAGAAAACAAAGAGAAAATAAAGGAGAAAAACACCCAATACCCCCCAAAAGGAGATCTCCCTAGTGAAGTCACTAATTCCTTTACGAGGAAAATCTCTCTATGGCTAGGGGAAAATCACAACAGATGAAACAACACCCATAAATCAACTATAATCTCAAGTATGCTATATAAATGAAATACTAACAAAAGAAGGTTAGAAGCCTAACTCATCCAGATGTTCGAAGAAGACCACTGTTGAGCACACAGCCCAAAGCTTTACACTTGCAACTTGTCTTCAACAACCAAGATACACAAGCATGTGGCAATGATATATAATGTTCGCATATAAATCAACATAATCTATTAACATACATAACAAATATGCCTATGGAAAGCAATAAAAATATTTGCAAGATATCAATTGGACGAGAAGAGAGTATTTCTATTAATGTAATCGACATAAGTACATAGGTGACAAACTTCTGTAACGACACATATTGGAACCGATAAACTAAGTCCCTCCAACTCAGCCTCCACCACTTCAATCCTCCACAAAGACAAGCTCACAAGTAGGAGTCAATGAAGTTCTCCATCACAAGATAGGAAGATCTTGGGGGCTGAACATAAGAAGTTCAGATTTTCAAGGACAAAGAGATGCATACTCAATTAAGGTGAAATTTCTCTAGAGTATATTTGCTCTCAATCTGATGATGAATTGTGTCTCCTCAAGGCTTGGATATGGCTCAATTTATAACCTTCAAATGGAATTGAAGGGTTGATTCAGAGCGTTTCCAGTATAAACAAAGTTACCAACTTAATGAGAATTGTGACCTCAAAACGAGAACTTTGGCCCCCAAAACCCATATTTTTGCAAAAAAACCATGAAAATCAACCCCCAAATAAAAAAGTGGTGCTATCGATAGCACTATTTTTTCAAACGGGGTCAAAATTACAACATTTTTCAAACTTGACCTTCAAAACTCATACAGTAGCTCATAAAAACCTTCAAATCGACACCTAAATAAGAAAATTTATAGATATTTTGAAATTGTATTTTTAGCAGTTAGTACCATTAAAACCAAGACCTCAAAATCAACCATCAAATTGAAAAGTATTGCTACCAGTAGCACCCATTTTAAATTTGGGGTATTAAACAAACTTTTTTCTTAAAGTGGTAATCGAAATCATCGTTACTGCAAACAAAATCATCAAATCAACCCTTAAATGCTTACTTTTAAAATCTTAGTTTATCACTTCAAACACAACATAATACATAATGCCATGAAAATATTCGAAACCCAAATTTGGAAAAAATAAAAAATAAAAAATAAAAAATAAAAAATAAAAAATAAAAAATAAAAAAAGGGTGGAAAAAAAACTAAAAAAGAATGAAAAAAATTAAAAAATTCCCCCCAAAACAATAATTTTAAAAATATATATATTTGATTTTGAAAAAAAAGAAGTAAAAACTCAATTGAAACTTAAAAAAAAAAAAATACTAAAAATAGAACTAAATATGAAAAAAAAATATGACAAAAAACCAAAAAAATATTAGAAAAAAGATATAAAATAAAAAATATTAAGAAAACAT
>ML789587.1:144963-158544 GCA_009831015.1 Picea engelmannii
TTTAAGTTTTTCTTTGATTTTGTAATTATATAATTTGCTTTTTATTTATTTTTTCTTTCTTTTTTAATTTCAATTCTTTTATTTTTTATTTTTTAGTTTTAATTTATATAAAAAGAATTCAATTATATTTTTTTGCTAAATATTTTAAAATAGTGTTATTTAACTACAATGATTTTCTATGTATTAAAGTAAAGGTAAAAAATGTATTAAAAATGATATTTTCCACTATATTTAAAAATGTATGGAACCATAAATTAATTAAGGAGACGAAAAATCATATTTTCAAAAATGTAAATGATAAAAAAGATTTTAAGATTGAAAGAAACATGGAAAAATGATTAAAAAAATTGTTGAAAAAAAAAGAAAAAAAATTCGAAAATAGATGGAAATACAAGCATTTAAAAAAAAGGTGGAAACACTATGTATCAAAAAATTTAAAATATCAAAAAACCACCTAAAAAGGGAGAGGGGTGCTACCAGCAACACCATTTAAAAAAACGGGGTAAAAAACTTGACCCCCCCAAAAACGAGAACTCTATAGAGTTTTGGTTAAGTTGGTAACTATGTTTATATGGAATGTCAATGATCATAGATCTCTTTACATGGCACGGAAACGCGATGCATTTTTTATTTTTTGAGCACCAAACATGATGTACGTGGGCTGTAATGGAGCACGTATGTACGTGAGCTTAACTAGCAGGTCATGTACATGGAAACAAATATGAATTTTTAGCTCTGGAGTGGACCAAAAGGGGAAAATGAAATCTGTAGAGGGAAATGGAAGGCCATCCAAGCAAGATGCAAGGAGTGTTGCAAAATCTGCTATAACATGTATAGACTTGTAACTCATATTTTTTTGTGTTTTTTAAACTTTTAGAAAGTTTTTGGACCATAATTTTTTTTTTTACCCTTTTTTGTTTAATTTTTCTCATTTAAGCTTAGTTTATATATATATATATATATTTTTCTACTCAGTTTTTTAAGTTTTTCTTTGATTTTGTAATTATATAAATTTGTTTTTTATTTTTTTTATTTTTTATTTTTAAATTTCATTTCTTTTATTTTTCTTTGTTTTTTCTAGTTTTAATTTATATAAAAAAATTCAATTATATATATTTTTGCTAAATATTTAAAAATAGTGTTATTTAACTACAATGATTTTCTATCTATTAAAGTAAAGGTAAAAAATGTGTTAAAAATGATATTTTCCACTATATTTAAAAATGTATGGAACCATAAATTAATTAAGGAGACAAAAAATCCTATTTTCAAAAATGTAAATGGTAAAAAACATTTTAAGATTGAAAGAAGCATGGAAAAATGACTAAAAAAATTGTTGAAAAAAAAAAGAAAAAAAATCGAAAATAGATGAAAAAACAAGCATTTAAAAAAAGGTGAAAACATTATGCATCATAAAATTTAAAATATAAAAAAACCACCTAAAAATGGAAGGGGGGGTGCTACCGTTAACACCATTTTAAAAAACGGGGTAAAAAACTTAACCCCCCCCAAAATGAGAACTCTGTAGAGTTCTCGTTAAGTTGGTAAGTATGTTTATATGGAAGGTCAATGATCATAGATCTCGTGATATGGCACAGAAACACGTTGCATTTTTTTTTTGAGCACCAAACCCGATGTACGTGGGCTGTAATGGAGCAACCCTACGTGAGCTGTATAACCGGCAGGTCACATACATGGAAAAAAATATGAATTTTTAGCTCTAGAGTGGACCAAAAGGGGAAAATGAAGTCTGCAGAGAGAAATGGAAGGCCATCCAAGCAAGATGCAAGGAGTGTTGCAAAATCTGCTATAACATGTATAGACCTGTAACTCTTGCCTCTTAAGCTTCTCCTTTGACTCATTATCTAAACTGTTTATAACTTCCATCCTAGCCCTCCTGGTTGCTTCCTTTATGCCCTCTTCATGTTGCTTGAGTGTGATATTAAGACATATTTTTGGTTCTTTAGTGAAAACCTAACTCATACTTTTTTACTTGATCAGGGTCTTCATTATTCATTGGACATTCATGCTCTGAATGTGTATCCCTACACTGAAAACACCAAGGAGTTTCATCTACAACATTTGAGGGAGCAAGAGTATTAGGGACCTTTTTCTCATTTCATGGCTAGTACACTTGACCTGGATTTTGAGGTTGTCCCTTGAAAGGAGGCCTAGGAACCTGTTGTTGTGCCCTTTCTAAATTGGTAGTTCTATTCATCATCAAGGCTTGATTTCTTTCCATGCCTTCAATAGTCTCTTGAAGTTTTGCTAGGGCATCACTAATATCCTGGGTGGTCTCAGCATAGTGGACTACGTTGGGTTTAACATCAACCTTGTTTCTTGGAGAATAGAAAGGTTCCACCTTGGATGATGATAGGTTAGCCTCGATCCTTGTAGCTATCTCATGAACTTCTTGGATCGTCCTGGGACCTTTGTCCTTGAGAATGAACCCAAACTACCCAGTAAATGCCTTGGTATAGAGGAATAGGAGGTAATATCTTCCAGGGTGATGACTCTTAGGTATTTGTTGCAACAACCTTTCAAACTTGGTGTGGAACTCCCTAATAGTCTCATTCTCAGAATTCCTAATGTCACTGAGTCGTGTCAACAACATGTTTGGATCTTCCTTGACATTCCATCTTTTAAGAAAAACTTCTTCTAGTTGATCCATGGTTTTGATGCTAGCATTAGGGAGACTGTCGTACCATCTTCTAGCTGCATATTGAACAGTGGCAGATAAAATATTCATTACCAAATCCTTGACGTCATCACTCATGAGATTGAGTTGAAAGAAGGCCCCAAAATTACTCATATTCTCTTCAACATTGATCACATCATTACCAGTAAATTTGGGTAGCCACTTCTCATACTTTGCAGGCATTTGTCGAGGGTATGCCGGGATGGCTGACATATCTAGAGGTTGAAAAGATTAGACACCCATTTCTTTTTACTTTGGTTTTGATTCTTAGTTAGGGATTGAGTCTCAACCATTGTATTCAAAGGAAGGTTTCCACCAAACAATTATTTTACTGTAGGAGAGTTACGAAGAAATCTTTTCTTGTAGGTCTTGGGAGGATTAGAATACCTCCCTGAGCTTCATGGAATCACCAGATAACCCCTCAAGGATTATCAAAGGAAGAGAGGTAATTACCCTCAGTGGAGCCACCTGGTAAGCTTGTAAGATAAGGGCTTTAGGAGAAATCTTACCCAAATATGTGTCATTGAGGAAAACTGACTCGATTGTCCCTGACAACGGCGCAAAAATGTTATCACGGGATTTTTAGTTATGCTAAATCCCCAACACAAATCATCCAAATCCATGTAACTACAATATAACCCACCACTGTCACCTTAGTAGGAAATCCCCACGTTTTAGGGATGGATGAGGTTAAGCCCGGGGGAGGCATCCTTGGTAACCTCAAGGGACAAGATAACAAGGATGTAGCCAAATTTGAAGGACCCTCTCAATGGTTACCTAAGTCGAATGTATATGTCTGTGAAATTGAGGCAAAGAGAAGTGTTTTGGGTACCTTCCTGGAACAAGAACAATTGCAACATATATATAGTGATTTCGAAGTGCAAGTAAGCAATATAAACGTCAAAGACAATAGACAACGCGAATATATAATGGTTGATATAAAATTGTAGCAAGATAACAATTTATAACAACCAATAAAGTTTTGCAACATCTAGAAGAAAATATATCAGAATTGCATGAAATTACATTGTAAACTTAGCATTTATCCAATAGTTCAATTTCCAACTATTCCATGCAATTTCTGAGTTAGTTAGACTAGTGTATGCAAAAAAATGAAGCAAATTGTATGGTTGTAGCAATGTTTTGCAACATAAGCAACTAAATTAGTATATTATGCTAACCTAGGGTTAGGAAAAGTTAGTAAAAGGATTAGACAATAGAGTTTGAGAGGTTTTTTGATCAAATTCCTTCACAAGAGCAATGAAACTAGTGCCTTTTGGGCTATGGAGTCATTTACAACATCAATACAACTTGGAGAAATAATGATGATAGTAATATCTAATGATTATGAGATTAAGTTTGAGGTGCTGGCACCTTAGGGCCTCAAGCTTCAAATCTCAAGAGATGAATTTCGCTAGAGAACAAGCTCTTTTGGGCTCTAACAAATTCTTCTTCTTCCTCGGACTCTTGAAATATATAGCAACAAGTTTCTAGAACAAAACTCCTAAAGTGCTATCACTTTAGGGATTTAGGATCCTACTCTGGACAAGATTCTCTTGACAATTAAATAGGTGAAATGATCTAAAGAGAGGAGGAATCACCTTATGCTCCTCTCCTAGGGTTTTAAGCAAGCAATATCAAAATCTTCAATATGAACAAGTAAAATTTACCATAAACATTCAATGCATGAAATGAAATTGTATATTTTACTTCACCAAGAATAATCAAGCACAAACCCTAGTTGCATAATTTTCCACCAAAATAAGCCAAGAGAAGTCCTAAAACATGTCCTCCAAGAGATAACACACTACTAAAGAGACCAATGTTGCAAATAGGGCGAAAATTTCATATCCAAATCCTCTTGTGTGAGGAAATTTATGATGAAAAATGAAAAGGAAAGGTCTTTATTTATACAAGACCTTGCAACAATAATTTGTCCATAATAAAAGAGGGTCGACCCCTTTAATTTGCCTCTAAAATGTACATAAACAAAAAAATACATGAAATAAACCCTATTAGGGTGACATCATGCCTTAGGAGGGTGATGTCATGCCTACAAGGTAAGTCATTGGGCCTTCCAAGACCACATGTAATGTCTCTAATGCTCAAGGGGGAGTCTCTTCACCCATGCCACATCAAGGCACCTCTAGATCAACCAAACCCTAGCCTCCAAAGATGGTGTCAAGGCTAGAAGGGTGATGTCAAAGCTAGGAAAGTGACATCATAGGCATTGAAAGGCCATGTCCTGGTGTAAGAGGGGTGAAACTCAATGTCAGGTGATGTTAAGGTGCCTCCAAAGGCAACATCCTCGATCCTCTATGCACAAAATCTCTGGGGTGCTCTACCCATCATGTGGGATTTCAAACCATGTGTGTGGCATAATGACCAGTCCACTCAAAACCAAGCTCATCTTTCCATCGTCCAAGGTTCCAAGGATGTGAGAGCCACTATCTAAGGGTGTTGAGTCATTGGATTACTCATTTCTCTTCATCATACATGTCATAGTACTGCAATGGGTCACAGCATCATGGGCACAACCCAAAATGTCCCTCAAAGAACCATTTCAGGGGAATTCAAAACAAAACAAAATATAAAGCAAAGTAAACCAATGTTCATAAGACACGTTAGTCCTTAAATCATGCAAATTAAGTTGATTTTTTAGATAAAATCCATGTAGAAAAATTCACCCCAATATCCCCTTCAAGTATCACCCAAGCCTAAGACCTTGTGAAGGTTACCAAGTTTAAGTAATGGAGGGCCTTCATCCAACCCTATTAGGTGTGCCACCTGAACGATAACTTACCCAAGTAGAGAGATAGGTCTCAAGAGTGACAAGGGAGAGTAAAAACCCATCAAGATAAAGTGTGAGTGTGATGTGGCATTAGGCTTCCTTCATGGCTTATGGTATCCATTTCTATGAGCTCCTTTGTAGAGGTGGTGCTTGCTTGCTTGAGATACCCTTTCCTTGGTACTTTTTGCATTCTGAACCCCTTATCTTTCCTTTTGATACCCAATTATTATTTGCAAGTCCCCTTTATAAGGTTTCATGCTTCATTCCTTTATATTTTATTGGGAAATAGTTCTTTATAATTGGTTCATTCATTCACATCCGGACATGGGCGATTACCATTAGAGGGGGTAGAGCTCGAGCTGGGCTGAGGGTTTTATGGTGGCCTTTATAATTTAGCAATGATATATATATAGTAGTTGCATCATCCTCTAGGCCTTCAACCCCTTCTTCTCATGAGAGAATGAGCCATATACAAAGTTTGGGATAAATGAAATGATTTATGATGGAAAATGTTAGGTATGATTGGGAACAAAACGTTACCCTTGGGAGGCCCCCACAGTATTACCCATTTTTCCCGGGTAGTGACAACACGGGACTAGGGCATAGAAGATGACCACCAAGGTGAAACAAGGCAAACAAGACAATTTCTCAAGGAAGTGATCCACTATCCAACTTCAACCAAAGATCCTTGTCTACATGGCTAATAAATTAAACACAACACCCTGCATGAAGAAAGGACTAATCATACCTCATGGTGACACTGGATTACCATGTCCCATACACTGACTTGCTTGAATGTGAAGAGCCTTGGTTGATCTTTGCTAGGAGGAAAATCAGGGGGGCTATCGGGAAAACTGATTGTCAACACTCCATGTTTGCTACCTGTGGGCCTCGAAACATGATCTCCTTAGTACCCCTAGGCTCACCGTAGAGTGCACAAGAACCTCAACATCTTTGGTATGACCTATGCCTACAGACTTAAGAATAATCGTCAGAGCATCTAGGGTGGTGCTATCACCCCTTATTCTTATGAAAAATTATCAAAATTCAAAGCAAATATTGAAAAGAAAATTTTCCAGTATTTCTATTCTAACATATCAATATGATTGTGCAAAATATATAAGTATGACATAGCAATGATGCAATATGGTAGAAGAGAACATGTAAATAATAAGTATGTATGAAAATCATGCTAAGGTAAATGCAACTTATACTACCATGACATTCCATATGCAATATATGTACAATAAAATGCAAGATGCAAATGCCTACCCTAACCTACCTACACTTATCTATGTTAGTAAGGAGTCAAGACTCTTCCCCATAATGGGGTTTGAGGATATGGCCACTAACTGGTAATGGGCGCTTCCTTCCCTGTATTGTGTTAAGGTAATAAGAGTCATTGACGAACTTCCCTCTAACCTTAAATGGAACCATCCAAAACTTCTTAAAATCCTTATGGGAATTGGGCTGGCCCATCTTTACATCCCACTCCAAAACCAAATCTCCTTGCTTGTAATCCCCCCTTTTCAGATCAACTGCTTCTTATATTACTACGGTGTATTGAATTGAGGGAGGGGGGTGGGATTTTGTGGTAAGGACATCATCTTGGCTTTGTCTCACCAATAGATCTTTTTCTTCTTTCTCCAATACTTTGACAGAGCCAATCTTATTGTTCTTATACCTGTCTAGTAGTTGTTGGTAGTATTCTTTGTTTGGCCATTGCATGGAATCAAAATCTTCTTCCTTGAGAAAGGTAAGACATATGGAGAAAAACTTGGAAGAGATTCCTTGGTTGGCTCATATATTTCTTCTATCTTTGAATCAATATCAATTTCTTCAACATGAGCCTTGGCCATAGTTGTATTGGGTAGTCCAACATAAGTACCATCATCCATAGGTATATCGATGCTACTAAGATCCATTTGTAATGTGCCACCTAATGTTGCAACAAACTTCCTAGACAAGAGCATGGCCCATACATCAAGGATGTCCACCACCACAATGACAAAAATATGTGTTGTTGAGGAAAACTGACTCGATTGTCCTTGACAATGATGCCAAAATGTTATCGTGGGATTTGTACTTATGCCAAATCCCCAACAAAAATCTACAAATATGCATAATTACATGATAACCCACCACTGTCACCTTAGTAGGAAATCCCCATGTTTTAGGGATTGATGGGGTCTAGCCCAGGGGAGGCTTCCCCGATAACCTCAAGGATAAGATGGTGTTGAACACAATTTGGTCAACTATTTTTTCCTGCTCTTGAATTCATAAAAGTTGGTACCAAAAGAATTTTTTCTTTGAAATATTGTAAGTCCATGATGTAGCCCTCGGTATTAGCTTCACCATGCATTTCACAAAATGAAAATCCGAGTCTCCATGACCAAGATATGCATACTTCTGTCCAACAATCCAATGGAAGTATTACAAGAAGAACTATGAAAACTGTTCTAAGTGACATGTTCCCTCCTCTCCTTTCCCTTCACTTTTATTCATTCTCTCATTTTATACTTAGTCATTTTTACCATTGTTTCATTACTCTCATTTTCCCCTTACCATTTTCCACACTTAGGCGTTTTTCCTTATTCCTTTCCACCTTCACATCCATTTCCCTTTTCCTTTATTTTCACTTTTCTTTTTCTTTTTCCTTTCCATTTTCATTATTTCACTTTCCATTTCTTTCCTTTTCCCTTTTTTCTTCCCAATTTTCACGTATTTCTTTTTATTTCCCATATAATTCTTTTTATTTTCCATATTTTCCACAATTCTTTCCATATTTCACGAGATCCATTATATACTTTCTAGACTTGGTCTTATTTACTATGACTTACCGCGGGTTGGCAGGTTGGTGATATTTCTTAAGAGTATGTTTTATCTCTGCCACCCTCACAATTCACTTTGACTTCAGCCACCTTCATAATGCACATAACTCTTTTCAATACTCTTTACTATGCAACTCCTCCAACACTTAGCCAAATATATGAGTTACTGTGGGTTCACGAGGTTAGTGAGGGTTAATGATATTTATTTCATATGTTATATGCAAGTCCGTCCGACCAATTCTCAAGACTTGGAACATTTTACAACTTATTTTTCCTACTATTTACCTCTCCTCTCCACTTCACCTACACTTAGAATTTTTCACTCATTTCTTACTATGTATTACTACGGGTGCACGATGATTTCCTCACCTACCTATGGATTCACGTAGACCCGCAAACCCTCCATATTATTTTGATAATATTTTTCTTATCTTAAGTTCTATGAGGAGCATCTCCAAGTGACACATGGTAGTTAAATGGATGGTGCCACATGGAAACTAATTAATGGAGACACATGGCAACATACAAAAATTGACACATGGCATGATTTTATTGGATGACATATGGAAGACTCTTATTGGCAGATTGTTGGCCTACCTAGTGATGACATGTGGTAACATTTGGTTGGATGACTCATCATTGCAGAATGGGCACATTGGTGGTTGACTAGGCATGCAAAATTGTTATTATATTCAACGATTTTCCAAGGGTCGAATCCTCCAAGCTCCATAATCTCCTCTCTTCTTTATTTCTTGTCAAGTGTATGTTACACTTAACATTATATACAACTAAGACTCTTTTATTCTTGTACATGTGGGACAAAAATAATGAAGAAAAGTTAAAATTCAACAAAGGAGATTGAAATTAAATCAAGGGTCCACATTTACCAATCAAACTTGATCGACGATGACTGAATCACGATCTTGCAAAGGCTATATCTTGAGCTCTTGACCTTCGTTTGTAGCAAACGTTATACCGTTGGAAAGGTATTTCAACGTAGAAGATGGTGGTACAAGTTTCAAGTGTTTAAAGTTGAAACATTTTTCTCAGAATTAAAATACTAGTCAAATGCAATTTTTAATGGGCCTGCGTGACAACTCAACTTCACAAGCACATATCTTGAGATCCAGGCGAGGAATTTGGGAAAACTTTATATCGTTGGAAATATAAAACAATGAAGAGAACATCAGAAGTGGTTTACATGGTTTAAAAGTTGGTTTTCACTTTCATAAAATTAAATTATAGTTTTCCTATTTTAACGATAAATTAATTAAATTGTGAAAATAAAAGTTTATTTAAAAACTTTTATTAAAAAGGGAAAGAAATAGTTGAGATGGTTCTTGTAACCATCAATGAAGACAATAAAAGGACAACATCAAGCAAATGAAGAATCAATATTGATGAGATACCATCATAGTAAGTTTAAGATGATCACATCCTTCTTTTCTTTATCAAGTCCTTCATCCAATTATTCCACCTCTTTCACTATAAAGGTTTAATCGAAGACTGATAACTCCTCTTTTCTTCTTACCATGTCTTGTTGTTCTTTTACTGCCCACCATCTTCCTTCTACAAGCTTAATTATTGTGTATATTTGCTTTATGGTCCGCGGGATCCCCAATCCCAGTCTCTAAAACAAACGCATTTTAAATTTCAAAGAATATGTAATATACTATATATTTTTTAGAAATTTCAAGAGAGTTATTTTGAGAACGATCTCGACTGTACTTTGTAACCCATAGTTTTGAATACAAAGTATTTGAGGTTGATCTATTATCATCTTTATTTGAGCTGCCCATGTTCACTATGTTAAAGTTCTCTTATGCATGCAGACCATCTTCTTTTTATTTTTATGTGATCATAAATCTTTAGTCAAACTATGATGGATGTGAGAAATTTTTTCTTATGTGCTTTAAATGTGTGAATGTGCTTGGTTCCTGGTCCTTTTTCAAGAAATTTATTTTAAAAGAAAAGAAAACATTTCCTTTTATTTTCTTGCAATATTTATATTTCTTTGAATTACTACGACGAACTTCTGTAAAGTCCCACATTCTGAATATCTATAATTCCCAAGAAAATCTAAAGAGGAGTACCACCTCTATAAAAACACAGGGGGATTTACATCCTCATGAGGTTACCGTTTCGGTCCTTACGGATTCAAGCGTTAAAATTTTTGGTGACTCCACTGGGGAATGATTTATTTTCAAGATGTTTGAGGAACCATAAATCTCTATGGCTCAAAGTTTCGAGAAGAAGATTCAAGAAAATTGCTGCTTATTTTAAGCATGGCCCACCTTTTTTGTGGTTTCAAAAAGAAACGAGAAGCACAAAAGATTTGGGGGAATTAACTCCCTAGAAACTCCATTGAAAAAATTCAAAATGAAGAGTTTCATTCATGTCATAATGCTTCTTTATATTCTTCATCAAGCCCACCAATGGTTTGCAAGACCCGACAAAAGGGAGAAATACTCAAAGAAGGAGGCGATTTCATAGTACCCCTTTAAATCTACCAAAAATAGACTTTAAAATGCCCAATATTTCTTTTGAATTTTTTTCTACATTCTCTAGGGATGCTTTAGAAGATGCAGAGAAACACTTGATTAATTTTAAAGGTACATGTTATGATTTCAATCTCATTGAAGACAATGTTACATGTAGATTATTCCTACAAACTTTATGAGAGGATGCTCTTGAATGGTATGGTTCATTAATGCCTAATTCCATTACTAGCTGGGATGTGTTAGAAGATTCATTTGCAATTTTTTTTATCCCAAAGGTGCATTAATATGTTTTTGTTGATGTTTTACATGTTCCTTCCCACCCACCCTCTCCCACATGGACACAAAAGGATGAAATCAATGATTCAGAAGAAGAACATAATGAAACACTGCGAGACTTTTCTGAATCAAATCTTGTTGTTGAGAATGAAAGCAATAATTCCAAAGACCAAGAAAAGGATATCATCATCTCATATACTCCATATGAGGAAGAAATTAAAGAGTCTCCACCAAATATGCAAGAATAATTCAGCCAAAATAAAGAAGAATTGGTGGAAGAAAATGATTTTGAGAATAAAGAAGATAGCCATTGCATAGAAGAAGAACATTGCCAAGACATCGCCAATGAAGCAATAATCTTGAATGTGGAAAAGGAAGAAAAAATGAATGTTTTCAAGAAATATATTTCTCATTTTATTGAAGATAGCAACACTCTGGGGTAGCCAAGAGTAGATTATATTGAATATTGGTTCAAAATTATTGTTAGCCCGCTAACGAAAACAAGTCTTCTGCATACATTGCTCGATCCCATTGTGTTAAATTTTGGGCATGCTCTTGATTTTCATGCTTTTGATTTATTGGTAGCAACCCCAATCTTGTTCTTACTGCTGGAGCCCATTTCAAAATTCAATTGGATGATTAAATGGCTCCATTGGAAATCCGCCTATACCTAACGTGCCCCTTTCTTTCAAGTAATTTAGGGTAGGTAGATCATGTATGTACATAGTTTATTTCTTCAGTCAAAGTTTTTCGCAATAAAGAAATTGCTAAGTGGACGTTGAAATTTGAAGATAACTCCATGAAAGAAGAATAATTGCAAGAATGTATTTTGAATATGAATCCATAGCCCAATGAAGAAGGTAGCTGGTCTTGAGATTCTAGTGTTCTCAACAACCCACAGAGGGTCATTGTCCCGCAGTTGGAGCCAGTTGTTGACCAAAATTTGGTCACCTATTTTTTCCCGCTCTTGAATTCATAAAAGGTGGTACCAAAAGAAATTTTTATTTGAAATATTGTAATTCCATGATGTAGCCCTTAATATCAACTTCACCATGCATTTCACGGAATCAAAATCCGAGTCTCCATGACCAAGATATGCATACTTTTGTCCAGAAATCCAATGGAAGTATTACAAGAAAAAATATGAAAAATGTTCCTAGTGACATGTTCTCTCCTCTCCTTTCCCTTCACCTCTATTCATTCTCTCATTTTATACTTTTTTTTCCATTGTCTCATTACTCTTATTTTCTCCTTACCATTTTCCACACTTATCCATTTTTCCTTATTTCTTTTCACCTTCACATCCATTTCACTTTTCCTTTATTTTCCCTTTTCTTTTTATTTTTCCTTTCCATTTTCATTATCTCTCTTTCCATTTCTTTCGTTTTCCCTTTTTCCTTTCCCAATTTTCACGTATTTATTTTTATTTCCCATATAATTCTTTTTATTTTCCATATTTTCCATAATTCTTTCCATATTTCACGTGATCCATTATATACTTTCCAAACTTGGTCTTATTTACTATGGCTTACTGCGGGTTGGCGAGTTGGTGATATTTCTTAAGGGTATGCTTTATCTCCGCTACCCTCATAATTCACTTTGACTTTCGCCACCTTCATAATGCACACAACTCTTTTTAATACTCTTTACTATGCAACTCCTCCTACACTTAGCCAAATATATGAGTTACCGTGGGTTCACGGGGTTGGTGAGGGTTGATGATATTTATTTCATATGTTATATGCAAGTCCATCTGACCGATTCTCAAGACTTAGAACATTTAAAACTTCTTTTTCCTACTATTTACCTCTCCTCTCCACTTCACCTACACTTACTGTTGGAAATATTGTCATTGATGGCAAAGGATGAGGCAAAGGAGGAAGAAGAGCTTTCATGTTAGAAAATCAGTGTATGGTTGAGTTCTGGATGGGCGCGTATGATTACTGCAGAGCACCGTTGACAGCTGTCATATCTGCAAAAGCTATGAGGGAGATAAGCCATCGGAGAATCGGGAATCGGGACTTTGAAATGTCCAATTCGTTCGACAACGAAAACTCCGAAATCACGATATGCGATTTCGTGACTTGATCGCAGCCGTTAAAGAAAGAATGAGATTTGGACTGTTGATCCTTTTCATCGGAGAATCGGGAAACGGAGTTTCACGAGTCCCGTGAACAATGACAACGAAAACCCCGAAATCGCGATATGCGATTTCGCGATGTAATCACAGCCGTTGGATAAGAAGTGAACTGGACCGTTGATCATAGCCCGTATCGGAGTATCGGGGATCGAGACTGTGTATTGCCAAAATCTCTTGACATCAAGAACTCCGAAATCGCGAAATGTGATTTCGCGATTTAATCGCAGTCGTTGAATCCAGAATGAATCTGAACCGTAGAATCCAGGTTGTGTCGGAGTTTCATGAATCGGGATATGGTAAGGGTTGCAACATGAATTGCGAAATCACGATGAAAGAAATCCCGA
>ML789587.1:163300-179468 GCA_009831015.1 Picea engelmannii
TAAAAAGCACTAGTGGTGGTGCATTCTACATGGGGCCCCGGTTAGTATCTTGGTTCAGCAAGAAACAAAGTTCCATTGCCTTATCTACAACAAAAGAAAAATACATGGCTGCACCATCTTGTTGCACTCAACTTCTTTTGATGATGCAAACCCTTCAAGACTTTCAAATCAAATGTTCATCTCCTATCTCTATTATGTGTGATAATACAAGTGCCATCAGTATCTCAAAGAATCCTGTTATGCATTCCAAGACCAAGCACACTCCCATCAAATATCACTTCTTACGAGAACATGTGCTTGAGCAAAAGGTGAAATTGGAGTATGTTACCTCCAAAGAACAAGTTGCTGATATCTTTACTAAACCTCTACCCATGGAAGCGTTCGAATATCTACGACAAAAACTGGGAGTAGTCTCTGCCATGCAGAGGATCAGGTCTAATTAAGTACAGAAGCCTCAATTGGTTGTAAGGTGTTGATGAGCATCTCTAAATGCTTTGGCTACGGGGGAGCATTGATCATATGCAAAGGATTATTAAGCAGATACATCATGGTCTCAGGGGGAGCATGGTATTGTCCACTCTTTGCCATTGATGTCAAAGGGGGGAGGAAAAAGACAAGAGGAAGAGTATTGCAGAGGAAGAGTATTGCCATCAATGACAAAGGGGGAGATTGTTGGAAATATTTTCATTGATGGCAAAGGATGAGGCAAAGGAGGAAGAAGAGCTTTCATGTTAGAAAATCAGTGTATGGTTGAGTTTTGGATGGGTGCATATGATTACTGCAGAGCACCGCTGACAGCCGTCAGATCTGCAGAAGCTGCGAGGGAGATAAGCCATCAGAGAATCGGGGACCGGGACTTTGAAATGTCCAATTCATTCGATAACGAAAACTCTGAAATCGTGATATGCGATTTCACGACTTGATCATAGCCATTAAAGCAAGCATGAGATCTGGACCGTTGATTCTTTTCATCGGAGAATCGAGAATCGAAGTTTCACGAGTCCTGTGAACAATGACAACGAAAACTCTGAAATCGCGATATGCGATTTCGCGATGTAATCACAGTTGTTGGATAAGAAGTGAACTGGACCGTTGATCACAGCCCGTATCGGAGTATCGGGGATCGGGACGGTGTATTGCCAAAATCTCTTGACATCAAGAACTCCGAAATCGCGAAATGCGATTTCGCGATTTAATCGTATTCGTTGAATCTAGAATGAATCTGAACCGTAGAATCCAGGTTGTGTCGGTGTTTCGTGAATCGGGATATGGTAAGGATTGCAACATGAATTGCTAAATCGCGATGAAAGAAATCCTGACTGAACCTGAACCGTCATATCAACATGTGATCTAGACCGTTGATCCAACTCACGATAGCATACCACGTCAGCTAGGGACACGTGGCACAACCAGGGAATGACAGGTGTCAGGAAGATTCAACACTTCAGGCACATGTAAGTCATGAATCAGAGTGACACGTGGCAGGATATAACACGTGTCAAACCATGTGTGACGTTAGCAGAGGTATCGGTGATTGAGACTTTGAAATGAAAAAGTCACTTGACATCGAAAGTCTCGAAATTTCGGAGGGATCGAGACCGTCCATCTGAGGGACAGGTGTCGAAGATCAAGGCGCCGTCGGCATTTTGTTCATCGGGAAATCAGGGATCCCGTTGACAAGAGTTTTGTGCAAGCCAAAATCACGATCCGCGAAACCCCAATGAGTGGGGGCCAGCTGTCAGCGCAACAAAGCAGGAGGATGGGGGAATAGTGGAGGACAACTGTCAGCGTAACAGAGCATCGGTATTTGGACGATTGAGAATCCCGTGGTTGTATGCATGGAGGCATCACAAAGGCCGTAGCCTCGATGGGGTAAGGTTGTGGTCACGGTGTGACGGTCACATTGACCGGGAGCTAAGCTCAGGAGGGCTAGCGTATGGAATGCCGAAACCCGATTTAAAAAGGCACGTAGGTTTAATTCAAATTCTCGAATTTCCCCCGAGCAATAAATATGGGACCCAATGAGCGTTGAATGGGTCCTGGATCCATGGGTTTAAGAAGGGGTCAATGCCCTTTCTACATGTGATCCGAATAAGAAAAGAAGGACGGTAAGGACGGTAAGGATGGTGATAGGTTGCAGGGGTCCCTTCTGGAGGATGTGGAGGCTATTCTCTGACAATAGGCACATCTACAGGTCGTTGAGGTCATTTGTGCAGGTGGCAGAACTACAATGAATCCCGGGTTGAAACTGCCTGATCCAGTGTGAAAATTAATGAAACGTGGTTAGTAGTGAATCTGAGGGTTTAACCCTTCAGTAGAAGCATCCTACCAGTAGAAACTGGTGCTATCTTCAGGGGGTTGAAGCTCCCTTCCAGGAAAGGCTGGTAAATGAGAGAAGGTAGTAGCCTTCTGCAGGTAGAAGCCTGCATACTAGTATGAGTCTGCACTAGTACACTATTGTAGAATGTTTTCTTAATAATAATCATTGAAGACAAAGACAACGACAGCGGTGGTTTTCTCCCGATTTGGGTTTCCACCTTAAAATCCTGGTGTTCATGTGTCTTACTCATGTGCGTTGGTTTGCTTGTTTTTACTACACTGTTTTATTGCCTGATAGACATCTGATGAATAATAAAGATATCTGGATGCACTCTTGTCTCTATAAAACAACCTAAGGTTGTTAGTGAAAACAAAGAAAAATTATTATTTCTCAAATACTGATTCACCCCCCCCCTCTCAGTATTTCTCAACACTTACAATTTTTCATACTCATTTCTTACTATGTATTACCGCGGGTGCGCAGTGATTTCCTCACCTACCTCTGCATTCACATAAACCTGGGAACTCACCATATTATTTTAATAATATTTTTCTTATCATAAATTCTATGAGGAACATATCCAAGTGACACATGGCAGTTAAATGGATGGTTCCACATGGCAATTAATTAATGGAGACATGTGGCAACATACAAAAAGTGACACATGGCATGATTTTATTGGATGACATATGGAAGATTCTTATTGGCAGATTGTTTCCCTACCGAGTGATGAAATGTGGCAACATTTGGTTGAATGACTCATCATTTCTAACTGGGCACATTGGTGTTTGACTGGGCATGCAAAATTATTATTATATTCAACAATTTTCTAAGGGTCGAATCCTCCAAGCTCCATAATCTCCTCTCTTCTTTATTTCTTGTCAAGTGTATGTAACACTTAATATTATATACCACTAAGACTCTTTTATTCCCATACATGTGGGATGAGAATAATGAAGAAAGTTTGAAATTCAACAAAGAAGGTCAAAATTAAATCAAGGGTCCACATTTACCAATCAAACTTGATCGACGATGGTTGAGTCACGATCTTGCAAAGGCTATATATTGAGCTCCCGACCTCCGTTTGAAACAAAATTTATACCGTTGGAAAGATATTTCAACGTAGAAAATGGTGGTACAGTTTTCAAGTGTTGAAAGTTGATACATTTTTCTCATAAATTAAAATATCAATCAAATGCATTTTTTAATGGGCCTATGTGACAACTCAACTTCACAAGCTCATATCTTGAGATCCGAGAGAGTTTTGGGAAAAAATTATATCGTTGTAAAGATGAGACAATGAAGAGCATGTCATAAATGGTTTACATGGTTTAAAATTTGGTTTTCACTTTCATAAAATTAAATTACAATTGTCCTATTTTAATGAGCAATTAATTAAATTGTGAAAATAAAATTTTATTCAAAAACTTTTATTAAAAAGGGAAAGAAACAGTTGAGATGGTTCCTTTAACCATCAATGAAGACAATAAAAGGACAAAAAAAAGCAAGTGAAGAATCAATATTGATGAGAGACTATCATAGTAAGTTTATGTTGATCACATCCTTCTTTTCTTTATCAAGTCCTTCATCTAGTTATTCCACCTCTTTCACTAGAAAGGTTTAATCGAAGACTGATAACTCCTCTTTTCTTCTTACCAGGTCTTGTTGTTATCTTACCGCCCACCATTTTCCTTCTACAAACTTAATTCTTGTGTATATTTTCTTTATGGTCCACGGGATTCCCAATCCAAGTCTTTATGACAAACACATTTTAAATTTCAAATAATATGTAACAGACTATATATATTTTTAGAAATTTCAAGAGACTTATTTTAGGAACAATCTCTACTGTACTTTGTAACCTAGAGTTTTGAATACAAATTATTTGAGGTTGATCTATCATTATCTTTATTTGACTGCCCATGTTCACTCTGTTAAAGTTCTCTTATGCATGCAAACAATATTCTTTTTATTTTTATGTGATCATAAATCTTTAGTCAAACTATGATGGATGTGAGGAAATTTTTCTTATGTGCTTTAAATGTGTGAATGTGCTCGCTTCCCGGTCCTTTCTCAGGAAATTTCTTTTAAAAGAAAAGAAAGCATTTTCTTTTATTTTCTTTCAATATTTATATTTCTTTGAATTACTACGACAAACTTTTGTCAAGTCCCACATTCTGAATATCTAGAATTCCCAAGAAAATCTAAAGAGGAGTACCACATCTATAAAAAAACAGGGGGATTTACATCCTCGTGAGGTTTCCATTTCGGTCCTAATGGATTCAAGCATAAACATATAACAAGGATGTAGCCAAGTTTGGAGGACCCTCTCACTAGTTACCTAAGTCAAATGTCTATGTCCATGAAATTGAGGCAAAGAGAAGTGTTTTGGGTACCTTCTTGGAACAAGAACAATTGCAACATATATATAGTAATTTCCAAGTGCAAGTAAGCAATATAATCCTCAAAGACAATAGACAATGGAAATGTATAATGGCTGATTTAAAATTGCAGCAAGATAACAATTTATAACAACCAATAAAGTTTTGCAACAACCATAAGAAAATATATCAGAATTGCATGAAATTATAGTGTAAACTTATCATTTATCCAATAGATCAATTTCCAACTATTCCAAGCAATTTATGAGTTAGATAGACTAGTGTATGCAACAAAATGAAGCAAATTGTATGGCTATAGCAATGTTTTGCAACAACAACAACTAAATTAGTAGCTTATGCTAAGCTAGGGTAAGTAAAAGTTAGTAAAAGGCTTAGACAATAGAGTTTGAGAGTTTCTTTGGACTCTTGAAATATATAGCAACAAGTTTCTAGAACAAAACTCCTAAAGTGCTAGCACTTTAGGGCTTTAGGAGCCTACTCTAGACAAGATTATCTTGAAAATTAAATAGGTGAAATGATCTAGAGAGAGGAGGAAACACCTCATGCTCCTCTCCTAGGGTTTTAAGCAAACAATATCAAAATCTTCAATATGAACAAGTAAAATTTACCACAAAAATTCAATGCATGAAATGAAATTGCAGATTTTACTTACTTCACAAAGAATAATCAAGCTCAAACCCTAGCTGCAGAATTTTCCACCAAAATATGCCATGAGAATTCCCAAAACATGTCCCCCAACAGATATCGTACTAGTTAAAAGACCAATGTTGCCAATAGGGAGAAAATTTCAGATCCAAATCCTCTTGTGTGAGGAATGCTATGATGAAAAGTGAAAAGGTAAGTTCTTTAATTATACAAGACCTTGCAACAATAATTTGTCCATAATAAAAGAGGGCCGACCCCTTTAATTTGCCTCTAAAATGTATATAAATGAAAAATACATAAAATAAACCCTAGTAGGTTGAAGTCATGCCCTAGGAGGGTGATGTCATGCCTCCAAGGTAAGTCATTGGGCCTTCCAAGACCACATGTCATGTCTCTAATTCTTACTCCTAAACACTGGCCTCAGAATCCATCAAACCCTAGCCTTCAAAGATGACATCAAGGCTGGAAGGGTGACATCAAATCTAGGAAAGTGACATCATAGGCCTCCAAAGGCCACGTCCTGGTGTAAGAGGGGTAAAACATCATCGTCAGGTGATGTCAAGGTGCCTCCAAAGGAAACATCCTCCATCCTATGTGCACAAAATCTCCGAGGTGCTCTACCCAGCCTTTGTGATTTCATCCCAAGTGTGTGGCATAATGACCAACCTGCTCAAAACCAAGCCCTAATGTCCATCGTCAAAGGTTCCAAGGATGTGAGAGCCACTATTTGTGGGTGTTGAGTCATTGGATGAATCACCTCTCTTCATCACACATGTTAGAGTCCTGCAATGGGGAACGACCCAAGATGTCCCTCAAAGAACCATGTCAGATGCATTCAAAACAAAATAGAATATAAATCAAAGTAAACCAATGTTCATAAGACACGTTAGTCCTTAAATCATGCAAAGTAAGTTGATGTTTTAGATAGAAGCCATGTAAAAAAATTCACCTAAGTATCTTGTTCAAGTATGACCCAAGCCCAATACCTTGTGAAGGTTACTAAGTTTAAGTATGGTAGGGCCTTCATCCAACCCTATTAGGTGTGCCACCTAAACCATAAGTTACCCAAGTAGAGAGATAGGTCCCGAGAGTGACAAGGGAAAGTAAAAACCCATCAAAAGAAAGTGTGAGTGTGATATGGCATTAGGATTCCTTCATGGATTATGGTATCCATTTCTATAAGTGCCTTTGTAGAGGTGGCACTTTCTTGCTTGAGATACCCTTTCCTCGGTACTTTTTTTCATTCCGAACCCCTTATTTTTCCTTTTGATACCCAATTATTATTTGCAAGTCCCCTTTATAAGGTTTCAAGCTTCATTCCTTTATATTTAACTGGGCAATAGTCTTTTATAATTGGTGCATTCATTCGCATCCGTACACGGGCGATTACCATTAGAGGGGGTAGAGCTCAAGCTAGCTTGAGGTTTTTATGGTGCCCTTTATAATTTAGTAATGATATCTCTCTCTCTCTACACACACACACACACACACATCCCAAACTTCGAATATGGCCCATTCTCTCATGAGAAGAAGGGGATGAAGGCCCAAAGGATGATACAATTGCAATGCATATACATATGTATTGCAATTGTATCATTATCTGGGCCTTCAACCCCTTCTTCTCATGAGATAATGGGACATAGCCGAAGTTCAGGATATATGAAAGGATTTATGATGGAAAATGTTAAGTATGATCGGGAATGAAATGTTACCCTTGGAAGGGACCCCTAGTATTACCCCTTTTCCCTGGGTTGTGACAACATGGGACCAGGGCACAAAAGTTGACCACCAAGGTGAAACAAGACAACCAAGAAAATTTCTCAAGCAAGTGATCCACTATCCAACTTCAACCAAAGATCCTTGTCTACATGCCCAATAAATTAAACACAACACCCTACATGAAGAAAGTAATAATCATATGTCATGGTGACATTGGCTTACCATGCCCAATACTTGGGTTGCTACCTCAAGGGAATCTTCCCTTGCTACCTCAAGGGATACTATAGGAAGCTAAAGGAAAGTCTACAACCCCCTATCATGGTCACTTGATGATATAAGCTAGGTCTCGGAAAAGGGGCAGAGTTAGAATGAAATTTTACAAGGTAATTGATTGTGTGTGTGTGAAGTGTTCTAATGAATTCAATGATAAATATCAAGTCTAATAAAAAACAATAATCCGTAGACCACTAACTATCAAGAGAAAATGAATGTTGTAATAAACTTGCAGTACGGAAATAATACACTTCCAAAGTCTTCCTAGGCTTGCATTAAGCCCCAATTGCATAAAATTACATGTTTGCACCAATGAGACAACCCATGATGAGTGAAATATCTCTCCAAACAATCTAAACCTTAGTGGGGGTGGGCAAGGGAGGGGNTACTTAACTATTTAACCAATACTTTTTTGACATAAATATAATAAGATAATTAACTAGTTATTAACAATGATAACCTAGGCTATCAATATATGACCTATATTTAACTAGGTCGCCTTGTCTACACCAAAAATAAAATAGGATGACACTACAAATTGAAAAGGGGTATCAAGAAGCTCTTTGCATCCTAGAGGAATGCGAGTCTTGGGATTGGCATATCATCTAAAAGTTGCAAGTTCCATGAAAATATCAAATATTCCATTGGTTAGTGATTTGAAATAAAATACTCACATGGGACAACTTACAAAGAAGGAGCCAACAAGGACCTGGGAAATGATTTCCACACAAATAAAACTTTGAAATTATTCATCATATTTTTGTGCATTGTCATTTCTGAAAAGAGGTATGGAGTGTTGTAAGAAGTGTTTTTGGTGGAAAGGGGAACATGAGGGGTGACTTAATTTGAGGGATATGGAATATTGGTTGGAAAACTAATAGGTAAGGGTGGATCAACAATCCCTTCCATGCATTGTTTTGTGGGCACTTTGGTTGACTAGGAATGAAGCACTATTATGAAGGTTAGAAATCCCACCCATTCAAACTTTTTACAATATAAAAGGGGCATATCTAAACTATGAAAAACCAAAGAAGAAAAAATAAAGGGTGGTTGGGGACCCAAGGATCATTACCACAATCCCTTATGGGATTTTTATGGAGCATTGATCCAGGTGGATATTGGTGGCCACCCACCTATTCCAACTGGCTCCTCGTGTCCGTTTTTGATTCAACACGTCTTTTTGTGATGCTTTATGATTGTGAGTTCTACACTTATGGGGATGTCTGAAGCCTCACACATTCTCCAGGTGGATACAGGTGGCATCTCGCCTAATCCAATTGGCTTATTTTGTATGTTTTCATGTCACCACATCTTGTTGTACTTCTAGGGCTATTTTGGGGCCCTAAACGTTGTTTTTTTGACTCGCCACAGTCAAACTATAGACTGAGTCAAATTCCAACGACAAAATGTGTAGTTCTTCAAAGACCTTTCCAACGATCTATCACACGGCTAAAACGAAGGTCGTATGCAAAAGTTATGACCCTAAGAAGTTGAGGTACCAAATTACATCAACTTACCCATAGGGCCCACATGACTTTTGGCGTTTCACCTTCTAGGGTTAGGTTTTTGGATGTCTAGGGTTTTGGAATTCATGAGTAATATGAAAAGGTCCTCTGGAGCCTCATTGTAATCCATTCTTCTAAGACAGATGCACATAGTAGCCACATCTCTTCTCTAATATAGTTACCACCATTCGAGTAAGTTTCAGTTCTGAAGTTTTACAGTTTCAACCTATTTTGTTATTTAATAGAAGATATTGTTCAATGGATATTTGTGTTATTATTCCTATCTCTGTGTTTATTGTATTTAGTCTATTAATCAGTTCATTCCACTCCTAAATCCGGATCAGTGGTATCAAAGCGGTCTGCTCTTCATTTATTTTTATTCGTGCATGTCCCCGACAAGGTCTGGGTACAAGAAGTTGGGACTTGAACCAATCGAGTCGTTACCAGATCGACCACGATGAGCCCGAAAACAACGCATGGGAGACAAAAAGAAAGATGATGGAGTAGGAGATCCTATTAAAATTTTGCTCGAGGAATACCTCGCGCGACAAAGGAACGAAATGAAGGACAACTTTACGCAGATCCTTCGACGGTTGCCCACGAGAGATGCATCTTCATCAAGCGACCATGCAACCCCCTTCAAGGTACAGGTAAATTTTGATATTCCATTATTTGAAGGACTGATAGATGTAGATGCTATAGATAAATGGTTGAATCTGCTAGAAGGATATTTTTCTGTCCATAATTTTTCTGATAGGGAAAATATCACTTTTTCACTCCTCAAGGAAGTTCCCCATGTTAAACACTGGTGGGATACTTACGCTGAGAAAAGGGCCGTGGAGGAATCTGCAATTTTTGTGGTGGGACCTACATCGAATTCCTTTCGGGATGCCATTAAAGAACAATACTACCCTAATGGAAGCTACGAGGACTAGTACATCATATGGACCACCCTACGTCAAGAAAGGGACCAGATAGTACCAGACTTCACCAATATTTTCCATACCCTACACACCAAATTGAGTATCAAAGATTCTGAGTGCCATCTGGTGCTCAAATACCGCAGTTGTTTGCATAGATATATTCAAACAAAAATGGAGTTCATGGACATCGCCTCATTGGGCACAGCTTATAGATACGTTATCAAGATTGAGCAAAACTTTAAGCAGAAACAACGAGAGTTTGGATCTGTAAACCCCTCACAGCCAAAGTAGGGCGGAGGCAACCCCAACCCACATAGAAAGGGACCAAGTCAATATGGATGCCCTCAGGACAATTCGTCCAAGCCACAACACAAGAAGGGAAATGAGAAGACGAAAAACGAACATGAGGAGCCAATTGGAATAGGTGGGTGGACACCAATATCCACCTGGATCAAGCATCCACTAAGTCCCCAAATAAACATGGTCCAAGAGGTATCCTACACATTTTTGAGTCTCAACAATTTAGGTTTGAATGTGGGTTAGGCAATATGAAAAAAAATTGTGTAGAGGTTAAAGCATTCTCCATCATGATGACAATTTCTCTAGAGGAAGGAATCAAGGATCTTAACTTTTATGGGGACTCATTGCTAGTGGTGGATTAGGATATTGAAATTCAGGAGGTAGTGGAATATTGAATTGTATGGAAGCCTTCAACATGCACATTATATTAAATAAATATTCTTTATGATACATTTTCAATACATTTACAAGGAACATAACCAAGAGGTAAACCTTCTTTTAAAGAAGGATTGCAATAGAGATTACAGTTCTCTCTATAGAGAGTTTTGTGGTTCTCTTTTTAGAGAGTTCCATGAGATAGGGATGAGGATATGCTCCCATATTGTTGGTTTTAACATCTACTTTATCTACTCCAATCTTACCCTACTATCATAAGTCGACCCAGGTTCAGATTTAACAAGCTCCCAACAAAATCCCTCTAAAACTATCGGCTCTCCTGGTAAACTAGAAGGCAACGCGGTACACAGGGTGCACTGTGCAGTCTCACCCGAGATAGTTCTATGGGTGGTTGCAATTCTCAAATTCTTGGAGCCTAGGAATAAGTGGGGATCTGCTGTTGTACCTCATGATATTTATTTATTTAATCTAACATCTTAATTACTTAGTCACTCTTACTCATGCATGTGGAATATCAGATATAACTAGTTGCTTCATTCATTTATCTAGCATTTAATCATTAAAAACAATGGAGATGCATATCATTCAGTCACATAACACAAGTTCTACCGTGGTTCACCCCCTCTTGGGTTGCGTCCACAAAGATTTGGCTTCAAGCTCTTTTATTATGTCTCAACAATATATCACGTCGCTCGTGTTTACAGTGTTGGATCTTACGATATCAACAGGATTCCCGATCCCTGTGAGGCTGAATAGATTGCACTAGGCTCCACAACCTGCGATCTAACCCTCGGGATTGAGTTGCTTGACTCCTCTCTAGCTCCCTAGATTACAAAATGTTGTGGTTCTAGTCTTTCCCACTCTTCTCTCTGTATTTTTCTATCAGTTCGTCGGGCGGTCCTCTCCTAGGCCTCCTAAGTGCTACTTATACATACTCTTCGCTTATCATCCATTACAATATCATGCAAAAACCCTAACCCTAGTGTAGTAGGTCTCCCTTTCATGCATGCCTCGAATGCTTCCTTCGCATGTGTTGATTTTCCTTCCAGCTGTCTTTTCTTCCACTTCATGCTTTTCTCTCAAAAAATGGCCTTTTCCCCAAAATGGGCCTTCGCCCAACAGGCCCCCAACACTGACATCGTGGCTCATCCCGAGTCACTATCTAAATCCTCCGTCTACCATTGCTTGTGCCAGTGCTTTGTACACGTGTACTATCCATTGGAACTACTCCTGAGCCTGACTACTCTTTACTATCACGGCTTCCACCACCTGCGCGGTGACGGGTGGTCTTAAGATCTCACCCCCATCCAAGCCTATCTGTTCGAGGCATGCCTTCGCTGCATCGATTTCCACAACCAACTGTTCTGCCTTTTCCTGTAAGGGCTCCAACTGTTCCTGTCGTGTGATCTTCTATGCATGTACCACTTTTTATTCTGCTCGAAGGTTCTTCATTTCTGTGACTGTCTTAATATTCTCTGGCAGGGACATTGTCCTCTGTCGCTGCTTGACATCTGCCATTGCTGCGTGCAATTTATCTTCCTTTCCTTGCAGCTCTTGTAGGCTCCCATCTTCTAAGAGATGAGTCCATAACTGGCTGATTTTCTCTGGCAGTTCTTCCACCTTATGTATATTTTGCATGATGTTTTCTATAGTTGCTGTCACGTCTTTCTCTCTTTGCGCTCAGACTACTGGCGGAGTTGTAGGTATTGCACGCTCCTCTATTTCCTTGATCTGCTCATTATATTGTTGTAGAGTCTACACTATATTTGTTATCTTCTCCTCCGAATATGTTTCCACCAATACTATCTCATCTAAGATAGCTTGAAATACTACGTCTATTTGGGTCTCCATATGGTTCACTTTTCTCTACGCTATCTCTTTCCTTTTCCCTTCTTGGCTGATGGTTTCCTTCAATGCCATATTTTCTTCCTGTGTTACTTGTATATTCATCGCGTCATACCTTGATCTGGATTGAATCTCTTGCGTGATGCTAACCTGCAACTTATATAGTGCTTTTTTTGGTATCTTGAGCATCACCAAGTCTAATGTTTCAATATCCTTCACGGGATTTTGCGTCGTTTCCTCATTGATGAAAAACATGTCTGGTGTTATGATAAAGTTAACACTTCCTTGTACTATGATTTGTACTGTTTCTTCAACTGGTGCTCCTTCTCTTATTGGCATTGGTTTGTCCTTTTGTTTTTGTTCCACCTTGATCCTCAACTGTTCTAGCACATTTTTTACCTCCTGTACCTATTCCAAAATTGATGCTCTATGGTTTTCCACATTTTCCCATACTTTTGATAGTCAATCTTCTATTGTCGTGGCTATCAGTTCTACGTCATCTTCTGTCAGTGACATTTCCATTTGTTTCATGTGGGTCTTTGATTTCTTCCTTGCGCCACTTAATTACACCGATGTTCTCTTTATTTGGGCATCTAGCTGCTCAGATGCTTCATGCATCTGTGTATCCATGCTAGTGTCCTACTCAAATTATTCGTCCATAGTTCTATCTTATGCCTCTACCTTCCCTTCCTATGTACTTACCTTTCCTGTTGGTCCTCTCGGTTCCTGCTCTGTAGCTTTTGGACCCTATGTAAGACCACATTGTGACCTATTTTGTGTCCTAGTCTTCTTCCGAATGGAGCTGTTGCCCCCCCCATCCCTATGTTTGTTTTCTTTTGCGGGGTAGCGCCATTCCTGCCTATTTGCTATGCGGGGAGTGTGTTGTCCTGTGTCTAGAATTGTACTGGTGGCGCTGTGCTTGGGTTTTTTGGTACTTTCCCCTCCTCAGGCCACTCTTGGACATCCATGTGGATGTCCTGTGTCGTCACGCAATAATTTAGTTGCAACCACTCCTTGGTTGGATCCTTCTTTGCTTGTAGCCACATGCTATAGCGTGATGCGCGAAAATTGGTTATCTGTCCATACTCCTGGACAATTTCTGGTGAGATCCTCCATGTCTCTCTCACTCTGTTCTAAATCTATGTTACATATTGTGCGAACATGTCATTATTTACTTTATTTACCTTGGGATCCACAATGGTTTGCAGCGATGTGTAGCGCGTTGCGCCACATTTTCCTGTCCTGGTGAGGGACATCGTATATGTTGGTTCGTGCCACCCTATAAGTGCAATGAGGATGAGTAACCAAAAATAGTGGAACTCATATCCCCACTCTTGCACATATTTACAGTCCTCTAGGAATTAGTTGAGTAGGTACGGGGCCTAGCTCATCGAGCTCCCCTTTGCGCACTGCCCCGCAACTACTACTACTCCTACGTGCAGTTCTTCTTTTTCGACACTTGCACATTAATTTGTAGCCGAGCAATCTGGTTGCAAATCGAGTTGCACGATCATTGATGTCATTGATCTTGATTCCTTTGTTCCCCCGCTCTACACTATACTTCTCTTTAATCTCATCGGAGATGGCCTTTTCCCGAGTCTTGTTGTCTAGGTATTGCTCCGGCTTCTCCCCATGTGTGGGTAGCCCTGTAATCTCTGCGATGGGGTCAACATTGATCGGTACTGACATGTCCATCCATAGGATCCCTCCATGCACCCTTGATATCAACTGTTTAACACATGCATTTATGTATTTTCCCCACCTGAAGTGTGGTATGTCTAAGAGATTCATGATACCTGTGTTGTATAGGTATAGGATCCACTGTGCAGGCTCCAACAATGGCGTGCCTGATGGGACCTCTCCCCTTCTCTCTCGGTATCTATGCACTGCCGAATATGGGAACTTTTTGGAATCTAAAACATCATGGTCAGAGTATTTAAGGCCATCAACCCCTCCTACCATGTTATCCCCAGTTTTCACTTCCTTGGGAATTTTCGACATTACTATACTTAGCTCTGCCTAGGTTCGTTGTACGCCCTGCATGCTAGTTTTTGCTCATAGCTTATTTTTCCCTTATGGGGACAATACTCCCCCCTCTTGCTCAATTTCCTGCTTTGGTTCGAGCTCCAGGCCCTGCTATGTGGATTCCATGGCTGATTCTGCTCCCTGTGGCCCTTTTTCCCTGGTCGTGTCGGGTTCCATCTGCATGACATTCTCTCCTAGCTTCTTGGGCTCCTGTGTGGACTCTTGTTCCTCCTCCACATGTAAAGTGGTTTGCTCATATTCTGGTGTGTGGATTTTTTCCACGTCCACCACTGTCAACATCTCACTGGTTCCACCCTATGGTCCCTGTGTAGTACTCCGGGTGCTTCGCCTAGTTCGGTTTGGTGCTCCAACCCGCGGTGGTGACATGGTGGTTAAATTCAACCGACAATCTCTCAATTCATTGGTTAATATCACAATTCCACACTTCGATCATTCTTTCGCTCGACTCAGCATTTTTCTTCTTAGCCAAAATCATAATGGGCCAATTCCTCCATTCTTTCCGACTTTATAGCGTGTCGGGGAAATGCCAGTTGTGTCACACTGATGCTTGTCACTTTTTCCCCTTTTTGTTATGCTTCCTGCACATGATATATTTTTACTCGTTGAACCGATCTTCTGCACATCATGTTTTTCAAATGCCTGTTTTCTTATTGCGCCCCATTCCATTTTGCCCGGTCCATTTTTGTCGTGGTTCTCCATGTGCGCTGAATTATTATCTCTCTCTCTCTCTCTCTCTTTTACTGCGTGGTAACTTTCTAAGTGTTAGGAGGTCGACTGTCCCTATACATCTTCAGTCGACTCCCATTGATCATTCCTATGAATTCTATACCTCCTAAATATTTCAACTGTACAACTCCTCCATCTGTGACAATATTTACTTCATATGGTCCCAACCAATGTATTCTGAATTTTCCTGGGTACTGAAGAAATTTACCGTTGTACACCAAGATTATGTCTCCTTCTTTGAAACTCTTCCTTTTTATATGTCTTTCATGCCATGATTTGTCCCTTGCTTTCTTTACTTCTTGGAGAAATCCTGCTAGGTTTCTATCTTCTTCCATATCCAGTAGCTGACTTAGCCTTTCTTGAACTGTGCCACATTTTGTCATGTTGGTGATTGATGCTACGCACAGGCTAGGTACCAAAAATTCTAATGGCATCACTGCTTCTTGTCCATACACCAACCTGAATGGTGTCTGTCCTGTCAAAATTTTGCATGTAGTCTTGTATTCCCATAGTACTGTTGGTATCTTCAATTCCCAATCATCCATGTTGACGTTGCAGATCTTTGTTAGTGCATTCTATAGGATCTTATTAAAGGCTTCCACAATTCCATTTGCTTGAGGGTGATATGGTATACTCTTTTGATGATAGACTTCAAAGTAATTGGTCATAGCCCTAATAGTATTGTTAATGAAGTGAGTGCCTTGGTCACTCATTAGAATCCTCGGACATCCAAATCTAGTGATCACTTTCTCAAACAGGAAGTGCATTGATTTCTTTGCACTGAAATCTTTTACTGGTGCTGCTTCTTCCCATCTCGTTAGATACTCTGTCGCAATAATGATATACCTTGCTCCTGACCTCTTTGCTAGTGGGTTAATTCATCCTACAAAGTCTATTTCCCATTTGTCAAATACCTGCAAGGTTACTGTTATAACCCTAAAATGCACCACACAGGCTTACCTGGCATCAGGCCAACTCATGTCTCTTCCTTGCCAAAGCCATGCTGAATAAAACCTTGAAAAACCACTTAAAATAAGCAACCCGCACCCTAACCTAACACTGGGCACG
>ML789587.1:205228-241862 GCA_009831015.1 Picea engelmannii
ATGTGTACCAGGATCCACAACGATCCATTATTCTTTGTCTACAAGAAGGTCCTCCATCTTGAGCTTCCATAGCTCAAAGTTTTTATCGTTGAACTTCTCTATCTCGATTCTAGATGAGCTCGCCATTCCTCTTACTTTACTCGAATCTCCACTGCAAAAGCTTCCACTAAACCCAGGTTTATCACAGACCCAAGATAAACTTGATCTATCAAGTCCGAGCCAAACCCTCAGCAACAAAGGCGTCCCTCTGAAGCCAAAAACGTGCTCTGATACCACATGTAAGTTTCAAACCTGCGAAGTAAAGCAACGCATATAGATTCTTAAGCAATACATAAATTAATCAATGGCTCATACATAGAGTACATAGAGATTTTTACAGGAAACCCTCAACCGGGAAAACCTTTCTTATTTTCATTATATCGAATTTCACCCTTCGCCATTCAATATATACAATGTTTTTAGGTATTCCGTAGATACCAAAACCCTAATCCCTTAATCCGGGATTAATTTACAAATCAACTAAAAATAACAAAATCCGCTAAAAATAGTAAAAACCGCCCCCCAAAAAAAAATTGTCGTATAGGGATCGTCA
Organism: Picea engelmannii; assembly: GCA_009831015.1. NCBI lineage: Eukaryota > Viridiplantae > Streptophyta > Pinopsida > Pinales > Pinaceae > Picea > Picea engelmannii. The sequence goes on from ML789587.1 coordinate 205,821, forward strand.
GACGCAGTTGGTGTAGGGATCGTCAGACACAATTTTCATAGGGATCATCAGATGCAATTGTCGTAGGGATCGTCAGATAACAAAAAAAATGGTGTAGGGATCGTCAGACGCAGTTGTCGTATCTGACACACCCACACACACACACATGCAAACAATATAACACATACCCAACAAATGTTGCGCAGGTCCTCTTCATCTCGTGCTTCTTCCTGCACATGGTAGCATGATAATAATTCTTTCACTGTCTGTCAGTTCTGCTGTTGATCTTCTGTCATAAGTTCAACTTTTGGTTCCTTATTGAATATCACCCCTCCGATTTTTTTGAGTGCTGAGTCTATTTTGGGGTTCTCATGTTCAAATGAGAAAGTGACTGTAAAGTTATGCTATAACACTGTCCTTTCTGCAATTCCTTTGCACATTTCCTGGTCTACATACTAGTTTGTTGGGATTCTTTCTAGTGTATGACTAAATTGATGATGCCATTCCTCGAGTGGTGTCATCGTCCATAATATTCTACACTTCTCCAAGTGTTCCAAAGGTGACCCCTATCCATCATATCTCTACATCATTCTTCTCTTCTACTCTGTGTCGAACCTAATGCGTAGTAATCGTTTTCATTGGTACCAGTCACTAATGGTCTCTTTGTGCGCACCCCACCATCTTGCAGGTGTTGCCTTGAGTGCTACGTCCAGAACTATGAGCCTCTAATTTGGTAACACTTCATCTTCATATCTTCTTAGGAATTCTTCTAAGTCGTTCACCCCATGAAATCTAGGAGGTTCTTTTATCTCTGTACCTACCCATCGTACCGTGCAGTCTATTCTTGTGCATCTTCTTGTGGAGAATTCATGTAATCTCTGCTGCCAATTTTCCAACCCTGTATCTGAGTCTAACGCACATGACGTGATACTTCTCCAACTAAGTACCCCATCTACAGTTGGATTCACATAGTCTTCTTCTCACATGGTAGTTCTGTATAGTTGGTTAATTTTCTCTAGGTCTAACCAAGTGGGTTCTACAAACCTTTCTCCTTTTTATGGATCTAATGGCGTAATGACTCTGTACTCTCCTGAATCAAATGTTATCTTCCTCGTATTCAAATTGATTATGGCTTGATTGTTGAACGCCCAATCCAGTCCAAGCAGTGTTGGATAAGGTGTTGTGCCATCCACTATTTCTATTACTTCGAAGTCTGCCTTGATGTGCACTCCATCTATATCTACTGTCACACCCTTTAGCCTTCCAATTGGTAGAAATCTATGTTAATTTGCTAGTTTCAGCTGAACATGTGAATATCCTAATCTGGGCTCTCCCATACATTGCTATATTTTGTTTTTAACAACTGCTTTATCTACTCTGATCTTATCCTACTGTCATGAGTTGACCCAGGTTTAGATTTAACAAGCTCCCAACAAACGACCTCTAAAACTACCAGCCCTCTTGGTAAACCAGAAGGCAACGCGATACACAGGGTGCACTGTGCAGTCTCACCCGAGATAGTTTTATGGGTGGATGCAATGCTCAGACACTTGCAGCCCAAGAATAAGTGGGGATCTGCGGTTGTACCTCATGATCTTTATTTATTTAATCTAACATCTTAATTACTCAATCAATCTTACTCATGCCCGTGGAATATTAGATATAACTAGTTCCTTCATTCATTTATCTATCATTTAATCATTAACAACAATGGAGATGCATAACATTCAGTCACATAACACAAGTTATACCATGGTTCACCCCCTCCTAGGCTACGTCCATAAAGATTTGGATTCAATCTCTTTTATTATGTCTCAGCAATAAATCACGTCGCTCGCGTTTACACTCTTGGATATTACAATCTCAACAGGCTTCTCAATCCCTATGAGGCTAACTAGATCGCACCAGGCTCCACAACCTGCGATCTAACCCTCAGGATCGAGTTGCTCAACTCCTCTCTAACTCACCAACTTACAAAATGTTGCAGTTCTAGTCTTTCCCACTCTTCTCTCTGTATTTTTCTATTGGTTCGTCGAGTGGTCCTCTCCTAGACCTCCTAAGTGCTCCTTATACATACTCTTGGCTTATTAGCCATTACAATATCGTGCAAAAACCCTAACCCTAGTGTAGTTATGTCTCGCTTGCATGCATGACTCGCATGCTTCCCTCCCATGTGTTGCTTTTCCTTCCAACTATCTTTTCTTCCATTTTGTGCTTTTCTCTCAAAAAAATGGCCTTTTCCCCAAAATGGGCCTTTGCCCAACACATATTGATTGTTTACACTTTGAGATTGTGGGTGGTCTCTAGGATTGATGTTTTTAATTATGTTCTCTATGTTCTAGAAGCATAATTTTTTTTAATCAATTTTGAGGTTGTAATGTAATTGTCTCTAGCTAGTTCGCCTCGGTAGCTTACCTTTTTGACTATGCCTATATGTCTTTATGAACTCTCTTATGTAACCCTTTTATTTAAAGTAATGCAGAGGCCCTTTTATTTTTAGTAATGAAAAGATTACAATTTTTTCTCCAAAAAAAATAAAAACCTATATATTTATATCTCTTTATAAAATTTTAGTTGATTATATTTTAATATGAACCTTCCTCGATTACTATGTTAAATTAAATATATTCTACTTAACAATATAGTTATTAGTTTAATCTATCCAAATATAATATTACGTTATAGGTATACTTATAGATTAATAGAATATTAACCTAAATAATATAGGGTAACTAGTAAACTATATATATAGACTAGATTATTCATTATAGTTACATATTCAACAATCAACTATTCATACCATACTTAGTTATGGAGTGATGGATAATGTTACGAAACATAATAGAAAAAAGTTTATTATATTGAGAGAATTAGGTGCATTACAAGAAAAATGGTTTTGTATCATCCTTACAAATGCAAGACAACAATGTAATATATTCTTTAGACTATGGACTAGAGGGTTACCCATATCCCACGGGTTCATGTCCTCATGGCACTTGGCTATTATGGAGTATATGAACAAAAAATTGCATATTACTAGGATATTAGTCATGTTATTGTACTTCATTGTTGTAAGCTTGTGCCCATTGGGAATCACTTCCAAAATGTAAGCAAATCTATTTGCAAATGCTTGGTATTGGCGACCAATACCTAACAATTCTATGTTCCTTGTGTTTTCTCAAGGCATGCACTAAACTTATAAATATAAAACAAGGCAAGGAGAATGATTGTAGTAAAGGTGTAGGGCTTAAGCTAGATATTTTCATAGGGAATTCCCTCGTAGTCTAAATGTATTTCAAATGTAAGTTTCTAGATGTTGCACACCAAGTGTGCAACAAAGTGTTAAAGATGCATGGTCACTTAAAGATGCATGGTCATTTGGAATGTTATGATTGTAGGATATGCACAAAGTTGGAATGTTATGATTGTTAAAGATGCATGGTCACTTAAAGATGCATGGTCACTTGGAATGTTATGATTGTAGGATATGCACAAAGTTGGAATGTTGATGAGTTATTCAAGTTATTTTATTGAGTGCAATTGGCAAGGATGAATCCCAACCATATAATTGTGATGAATATTCTCCCTTGATATTATTGAAAAAGCATTAACCAAAATTTCCATTATATTTGTTTTTGATTTAGTTGTCACATTGATTGATATCAATTGCATACTTAGTTTAGAAGAACATATATAGATTGGGCAATATTAAATGTCTTAAAGCCTGAAGTTAATCATACTACATGAATACTACTCACTTTGACAAGATCTTACAAATTAAAGAAACTCCTTCCAATATATACTTGAAAAAGGGTAGAGTAATAAATATATATTCAAAATTCATAAAAAGTTCTCCATATGATCAATCTTAAGCTTCAAGCTTCACAATTGTATTTAATGTGTGATTGCTTTGACTTAATTTGTATCTAAATATGTGTGGTTGTTTTGACATAATTTTGCATCTATTTTCATAAGCCAAACCATCACTTGGAAACAAATTAATGGTCGTTTGAAGGTTTTCATAGCCAATTCAAATAATGATGCCCATAGCTTGCGTTAATAATGATGCCCATAACTTGCATTAATAATAAAGAAGCATGTTAAAATCAATCTTATGTTATAAGTCCATTTTTTTTGAAAGATTTTCATCTAAAAACAAACCATGGAAAGTTGGGTCTCTAGTTAAAATCTCTGCAGTCTACTTCTCTTTCAAGCTACAACTTATTATTATTCATTTTTAGGTTGAAATCTTATTTTAATGCTTAAGATTATGATTTGAGGATAAAATTTGGTTATTATCACAATTGCCTTTTAGTAAACATGGATAAACTATATTATTCAACATGCTTTTCCAAGTGATCCACACTATATCCAAGTATTTCCGAGAGGAATACATTTATGAATAATGGGCACCTACTAGGAAACAAGGCATTCATCTATTAGTTATTCATACAATTGATTGAACCACACTCACCGAAAGGAAAAATATCCTCCTAACTTATGATTCCCACCCAACACCTAACATTCTTTTAGATGTAATATAATAGTTTTAGATGTAATATAATAGTTGGAGATAAAGCAAGGTTGATGATCAAGAAAGAGGATGTTGAGTGTTTGACCTTGCCTTATAAATGAGACTCTAATTGATAATATGCACTTATAGTTAATATTTAAAAAACAAATGGAATTAACTTGGTAATTGCCACAAAAGGACATGTATAAGAAACTAATTACAATTACATTTGTAATTAAAACATATAGCTATTATATGGTACAATTTGTTATTTTTCTTCCCATCAAAACATTTGAGAAATTTCTAAAACACCAAATCAATATTTTAACAAATTGCTCTTCCTTAAATAAAGCATGCAAAACCTTGACTTTGGACACAAGTGTCTCTCCACATTGAACAAAAGACGGTTGAATGGAAAACTACGATCCAACAAAAATCCTTAACCTCAAAACTTTTCAAATACAACAAAACTTCATTGAGTTTTTCCAAGGACATTCTGCAAAAAACTTGAAGGCCCACTTTTTCAATACCTTAACAATGTTTTCTGAAAACCATGTCATGAAAGTAGCATAATTTTATAAGGAAAACAAGCACTAATTTGATTATCCACTTTAAATAGAACCATGCGAAACCTTTCTACATTAACTCCTTCAAAGTTTCCATTTATGTAATTAAGGGTTGATTAGAGATCCACTCTAAAAACAAATGGTCCCTTTTCAACAAATAGATAAGCTTGTCACTACTAACTAGCAAAGTGTAATACCCCAAATTTTAATATTGGTATTTTTGCCATTAAATGCTTAAATATTTTGCATTGATGCTTTATAACTCTGTCCCATTAACATCATACTATGGCTCCTTTGAATATTGTACTTCTTTTACATTTGTAGTTATTAAAGAAGAATACCAAGTTGGCTGAGCTTGAGCACTTATAGGGGCTATGGTACCACAAGAGGGGAAATGTGAGGGGGTCTAAGGGGGTTTAAGCCTAAATAATCAACCTTATGTTATCTTGAACTCTAACCCATTTTCAAATTTGAAATTCAAATAAAAAAGGAGTCAAGAGGAGTGGAGGAAACAAACTCCTCAATCTAAGCCACAACTCCTAAAATTTAGCAAATTGTCTCCTCTACATTCTTGGAACTATGAAGAGAAATTGAGTTTGAATTCTCTAACCATTAGGGATGAGGAAAAAAAATCGAATGGGGAGAGGGGGCTTGTTAGATAAATAGGTGGAGAAGAGCTTTTATAGGTTATACATTAGAGGAAGAGATCCAAACCCATCATAGAACAACCAACCATGAATGGAATCTTGTAGCCTTGAGAAGAAGCCAATAAAATATGGAAAACTCTGTTGAAACTTGAGACACAGTCTGGACCTTCTATGCACACATTGAATAACACGAGAATGAGTAATTTCTTAGGTACTAAATAATAGAGAAGGAAATTCTCTTTGTGTTTTCTGGGGTAAGTATGTGGGTGCCATGGGACTGTCCTGTCATCAAGAAATCCACAGAGGAAAATGTTGATTAGAGTCCAAATTTTAGATTTAACTATCCCTACTTCGCCTTGGTGGTATCATAGCCCTACTAGGGGGTGGGATCTGCTGTGGATTTTCCTACAGTTGGGTGGAAATAGCTCGCTCAGTTGATAATTGGTCTGCAAAATTATTAACATATAAGTTTTAAATTCAATGTTCCAGTTTGAATGTTGTGTTTTAATTCTGTCAAAGTTTTTTGTTGCTCTATGTATAGAATCTTGTATTTATGTTCTGAGTGTAAATTCATAGTTATTTCTTCTTTGTATGAATGAATTAAAATGTTATGATTTACCTTATTTGAACCATTAAAAATATGTGGATTATCATTATCTTAGAGCAAGTATGATTTGGTGCATGTATGCTCGACTTCTGGTTCATATTAAAATAATGCCACTTAAAAGACCACAAGATGGTCTTAGATGAGGTTGAGTATTTAGTTGTTGTGGAACTACTATCTTAGAATTTAAAGCCTCCATGTTGATAGACAACAACTCCCAAGTCTAGTTAAAATAATTGAGCTAAAGGTTCATAGATCTAAGGTCGAGTTAATAGAAGCTCTTGATTTTCATGTAATTGGATACGATTCCTTGAAGACCATTCATGTTCTTCTCTATATGATTATGGTGTTAAACATATAGCGATTACACTGTCGATGCAACCAACAATGAGTACTACCAACAACATACATTTCTTATTCCTTAGGAATTATAACCCTATATATGCATCCCTCTTTCTACATATTTTTTTTTTTCTTTTAGATAATGTCACAATGGTTATTTGTGTGTTTTGGATTCTACAAGTGATAGGTTATGATTGTCACACATTTGGTTCCACCATGTTTTAATCAATTTTTGTTTGACATTTTAACCTTACACCAGAATGGAAAATGTGTTACCCAGTTACCTTAATATGTTACGACTAGAAATTTACAAATTCTCTTTTTTAATCAACAATTGACATTTCTATGTTTATATGTATCCCACATTGTTATGAATGTACCAATAAAACTAGATATCCATGTGTTCTTTGTAAATATATACACTTTGTGAAATAACTTTCTTCCATTTGCTAATAGTGACTTCTTTATGTGGTGGATGAATTTATGGAGAAGCTTATACCTCAATTTAACTCTACCCGTTGTCTAAAACCCAATACCATTATATTTATGCAAATACTATGCTATTTACAAGATAACTATTGATTATCTTTGGGTGAATGCTAGTCATTACTCTATAGAAGTGAATCAAGATGTTATCAATTTATGTTGTCTATATAAGTGAATCATGGGGGTTCTAAATGTTATCAGTTTATGTTGTCTCCCTAAAATACCATGAGCTAGAAAACGAGTTATGAATTGTTGATTGTATGCAATGGTTTTTGACCAACATTGAATGCATTTTGTGTTCCTTACGCTTGGTATTTTTGTAGTTCTCAACTAATTTGGTTGCAGGTGCCTTTGGATCTCATCTTTAATACTTAAAATTATTTTCTTTATGCCCTCTGAACTCTGTGTTTTAATTGTTAATGATCACTCTATTTAGTTGGCATAATATCATCACTTGGATCAGTTTGCAATAATAAGTTTAAGGGTATCAAAACTGTCGTGAACATAAATGTATCACACTCAGTGAGCATTGTTTAATGAATAACAAATATTTCTGATTACATAACAATAAATCCCTTATAACATTGAGTGATAGAATAGGATGCTCCTATGACTGGTAATGGACAGATTTACATTCTCAATGAATGATCCGAGATTTTTTGTGAGATATTTCTCTACAAAAAATTCTACGATGAGGACCTTTTACTGATGCTTAATCGCATGTGAACATGAGCAAATAATCATTAAGAATTGCATATGAACATGAGAAAAAATGTCACAATTTTGTGCATATGTGTAATTAAACCTCTACTTAATCAAGCGATATTGCAAATAAAACTCACACATATAATTTGACACCCATGTGTTAACGAAGTTCACTAGAATTATCTGGCTACATCTTCAGATCTGCTTGGAATACAAATTGCTTTATTATTCTTCCTTTACCAAGGGATGAAACCTTCTCACAAAATGTGGCGCATGCTCCATAAATGGATAAAAACCTAGAGCAACATTCTCTTATACAAAGAGAACTTAAGGCTCTCACATAAGTGACATTTCTTCAAACACTAGAAGGACTAAATTGCTTTGTTCCAAGCTCAAGCTCCCCAAAAGGGGATCCATAAAGGGATCCATGAAGGGATGAAACCAAAAGATTACATAAGGAGTTCATATAGTTTCCTTAAATCCATAATTCAAGGAGACAAGATCCACAAATTTAGTTTCTAATAACAAATCAAAGGAAAAATATGAGAAAACATCTCAACCAATCTACGAGACCCTTAACTTCCCCTTGAGACTAGGAAATCACTTGTGATAAAATGAGGAAGAATCTGAAACCAACCTATGAGATTCTCATCCTCTTCTTGAGAATAGAAAAACTAGTTGTGAGGTGGATTCTCACACAAAAATAATTTCCCATTAAAACTAGGAAACCAATTTGTGAGGTGGATTCTCACACAATTGATTTCCCCTTTTTACAAATTAAATGAAAAACACATGAGTAATTCCACTCACTCCAAGTATTAATAATTTTTCCAATTTGAATGAATAATGCATGATCTTCTCACACTCATTTAAAGTATTAATCATTTTTTTAAAACTTTGTCACATATCATCAATCAACATTTTAATGATCTTCTTCATGGTGTGAAAAGTATTGAATCCTTGTGTGGAGATCCTTCTCGATCATACCTCCCCACAAAAGCCACTTTTGGTCCTACAAAAGTATAGAGAGAAACTGTAACTTAAATCTCCGCAATCAACTTCTTGGAAGGGTCTTACACTCCATGATGCACTTCCCCACTGCTCGATCTGCATAACAAATGTCTTTGATAGGCCGCACCCTTCTTCTCCTTCACCTTTGTACTTCAAAATGAGGATGTCGATTCCAACACTTGCATCAATGCAAATTTGTAGCCGATTCCTTGATCTACATAACAAATGTCTTTGACATACCGCACCCTTTATCTCCTTCACCTTTGTACTTCAGAATGAGGATGTTGATGCCAACACTTGCATCAATGAAAATATGTAGCTAATTATGTATAACAAATGTCTCTTAAAGGTTGCACCCTTCTTTTCCTTCACCTTTGTACTTCAGAATAAGGATGTCGATGCCAACACTTACATCAATGAAAATCTGTAGTTGATTCTTTGATCTGCATAACAATTGTCTCTGAAAGGCTGCACCCTTCTTTTCCTTCACCTTTGTACTTCAGAATGTGGATGTCTATGCCAACAGTTGCATAAATGTAAATATGTAGATGACAATACATGGATCACAACTTTTGAAAAAATTTCAAAGCAAGACCATACTTGCCAAGAATTTATAAAACACTCATGGACAAGTTTACAATGATTTCCAAGATATTCCTTAGGAAAAATAACGCCTCTCACTCAATAGTGGCTACAAGAACCATTACAATGTTCTCAACAAGGCTTAGGCATAAAAATGACGCCTTCACTCTCATCATCACTTATGAGTGGCTAATCACAACCTTTTACATCAATTTCAAGGAAACATGCTCATTATGGTAAATACCCCCAAATGTGCACTAGTGGTAAATTCTATGGTTTTAAAAAACCCCCGACATCAAATATGTGCAACATAATAAATAATTCAAATGCCATCAAGGTGCATTAATGGTTAGACACCACGGTCTCAAACCACTACAACATAACATGCACAATGGGAAATGTCCATCTCCCTTGTTTTTCGTAATCCAAACTTAGGAATAGACAAAAATTCCCTGCACATTTTAGATCTTGTTTTCCTGCTGCAACATCAAAACCACCACCATTTTAAAGTACATTTTTATCCTCTTACAATTCTAAAAAAAAGGCAAAAAAACACAATTAAAAGAGACTTACATTATTTTCTTCACAAAGGCACTCAATATGTGGTTCAAAACTCAACATACATAGCACCAACAGGTCCATCTCTTCATTCCATAAATTTTGACTGTAAACTTCGCTATATTATGAAGAGTGCAACTCTGCCTCGTAAAGTGTGCCAAGAAGACACAGGCTCAACCATAGTTCTCAAATTCCGCTACTCATATCACTGAAATCTCTACACCATTGGATTCGACTCGGAAAATCATGAAATTTGACTGTAAACTCGACCATACTTCGCAACAGGCCTCCTAGGCTTCTCCCTTCTCCAACACCTCGGTCTACGTGCACACAGGTCGTACAACTTGCATAACTTGCTTGTCATTCCTTGGACCAAGTTTAGAATGGAGCTTCCAACATTTTTTGATCCAATATCCTCTCATATTGCAGTGAGTGCAATAGTTGTGTGACTTCATGCATGTCTTTCCTTCACTGTAAGGGGTTTTTCTCTTCCAACACTTTGCAACACTCTTGTTGTCCCAAGATTTTTGAGGAGACTTTGATTTCCTCTGGAATATTTTGCTAGATGTATCACTTGCAGAAGTGATGTGTCATTACTTTTATTATATGGTGTTGGTGATGATTCAAGATTTTTTCTTGAAGAATTACCTGCTTCTGTTGCTTTTGAGCATTCTCCTTCAACATACACCAATCCTGCAAACCGGGGCCTTCCTACAACCTCCAGTGGTTGAATGATGACTTGGCTATTAATACCAATACCTCCTCCTTTATACCCCATCTTCCTTAGCAACTTCAAGACAATGCCCTTGGTGTTCCTTTCAAAACATCCAAAAGAAGCATCATCATTAATAAGGGAATGATTTGAACATGGAGAGTTTTTACCTCCATTCATGTGTGTGACACTAGTCATCTTCCTAAATTTTGGCCAACTACTCATTTTGTCCTAGTTTGTATGAGGATGAAGCTTCTAGGAAACCACCTTGGTTACCTGGTGTTTGGAGAGCATCCTCTATTATCTGACAATATGTGCAACCATCAACACTTTCATGACAAGAACCATAACTAATATACCTGTCATGGCCACAAGTTGGCCTGATCTTGGAGGGACTTTTTGCCTCCTCTGTAGTGGAACATTCTCCAACTTGTTCCTCCAAAGTCTTCTATAACATGAGTCTCAATTTCTACTTCTCATCCTCTGCAACTTGTAGAAGCCTCCTGAGCTCTACATTCTCCGGTTGAATGCATTGGTTGATTTCTTCCAACTCTTGAAGTCTCACTCACTTCAATCCTTTTCCCATGCCTGTCTTTTGAAAATTCCTTCAAATCTACATTTCCAAACTGTAGATGGAGAAAATAGGAGAATCTAACATAAATATGTTAATCAACCCTTCGAATAGCCACTCTGAATGGATTGAATCACACTCAAATGAAATTGTCCTATAGACCCCCTTATTCAATTCAAGGTAGTCCAAGGAAACAACAAGATGGTTTTGAGTCCTTTGAATGATTCACAAATATAAGTCCCCCCTTCTTGAGGGATTACATGCAACATACATGGATTAAAAATATTTTAGTCATAAAAAATATTGTCTTACACCAATAATGGTCTTTCAATGCTGCCAAAGAAGCTTTAGGCAAAGAAATATGATGCCTATCACTCTCAAAACCTCTCAAGATAAATGCCCCTTGTTACCAAATGCAACATTTTAAAGAAAAAACCATATTAAAATGATTATATGGAAAATATTTTGACCATATTCCAACTTTTTCTTGGATCAATTTCTAAGCCACAACTTCGTTCTGTAATAAAATATACAGACTTGTGTCTTCTGCAAACAACCAAGCACTGTGCACCATAACTGCAATTTTTTCATAACTTTTTGTTAGAAGGGATGAAATCAATTATGTCGAAGACCCAATTGAGATTTTGAAGATATATTTCTTTTGATATAAAATAATTTCTCTCTTTTAACTCGTGGAGTAAGAAAATGCTTCCTGAATCACAAGGGGCACACAAGTGTATTGTCTGCAGAACTATGTGACTTCAAACAACGATATCTCATAAACTGGGAATCAAAATAAAATTACGTAAAATGCCCATTTGAGATAACATAGAATACTTTGAAATGAGCTACCATATTCCCTCTGAAATGATCTATAGAGGCCGTGGCATTTTTCTGAAGTTTGTAGTTCGTACAACAACGAATTAATTCTTTTTGGGGCGATTTGCTTTAGTGTGAGTTCACAATTCAAGATGTTAATAAAATAAAAAAAGATACCCATTTGTGTAACCACCGAGGCATTTTATTTGCAACCTCTATCTCAAAAAACAAAAGCTTCTACTGAGAGAAAACTCATTTTTTTCATTTTCAATGTCTGTTTTCCCATTTTTGGTCGAATTGTATCAACAACATTTATCTTTAAACATTGATTTGTTCAATCAATAATGAGAGGTATTTTATCCATATATGAAACTAAAAGATATTTCTAATGCCATATCATTTTCTCAAATCCTTTGTGTATGTTGTACACAATGTTCATTTTAGTGACTACACATCCTGTGATCGTACAAAATCCGGTTCTTGCGGGATATATATCTTATAAATAGAGATGTATATTGAGAAAAAAAATACCCTTTGGTGCGTCTTGGAATCTAGTTTCCAATGCAACTGAAATTGTTAAAAAAATTAAACATTGAAAGATAAAACTAAATTTTACCAACAGGTACTCCAAAATTGGCGAATTCCCCCTTCAACGTTGTCTTCTTCTTGGATTGCAACAAATAAACCTGTACGGTCCCTGATCTTACTGCTCATGATTATTCACAATTTGCAAAACTGGTCAGACCTACTCTGATACTACTTTATCCGAGATTTTCTGTGATATCTTTCTCTACACAAAATTCTACGATGAGGACCTTTTACTGACGCTTAATCACATGTGAACACGAGCAAATAATCATTAAGAATTGCATATGAACATAAGAAAAATTGTCATAATTATGTGCATATGTGTAATTAAACCTCTACTTAATCAAGTGAGATTGCAAACAAAACTCACACATATAATTTGACACCCATGTGTTAACGGAGTTCACTAGATTTTTCTAGCTACATCTCCAGATCCGCTTAGAATACGAATTGATTTATTATCCTTCCTTTAGCAAGGGATGAAACCTTCTCTCAAAATAAAGCGCATGCTCCATAAAGGGCTGAAAACCTAGAACAACCTTCTCTTATACAAAGAAAACTTAAGGCTCTCAAATAAGTGACATTTCTTTAGACACCAGAAGGACTAAATTCCTTTCTTCCAAGCTCTCTTGAGCTCTCTCTCCAAGCTCCCCAAAAGGGGATCCATAAAGGGATCTATGAAGGGATGAAACCTAGAGCTTACATAAGGAGTTTATATAGTTTCCTTAACTCCATAATTCAAGGAGACAAGATCCACAAATTTAGGATCTAATAACAAATCAAAGGTCAAATATGAGAAAGCATATTAACCAACCTATGAGAGCCTTAACTTCCCCTTGAGACTAGGAAACCACTCGTGATAAAATGAGGAAGAATCCCAAACCAACCTATGAGACTCTCATCCTCTTCTTGAGAATAGAAAAACTAGTTGTGAGGTGGATTCTCACACAAAACTAATTTCCCCTTAAAATTAGGAAACTAATTTGTGAGGTGGATTCTCACACAAATAATTTCCCCTTTTTACAAATTAAATGAAAAAAACATGTGTAATTCCACTCACTCCAAGTATTAATCATTTTTCCAATTTGAATGAATAATGCATGAGCTTCTCTCACTCATTTAAAGTATTAATCATTTTTTAAAACTTTGTCACCTATCATCAATCAACATTTTAATGATCTTCTTCATGGTGTGCAAAATATTGAATACTTGTGTGGAGATCCTCCTAGATCAGTGAAGTATGGCAGCATGAAGGTGTCCAGTTGTTGCTTGCAAATCATTTATTCATAATTAGCTCATATAATGTTAAGAAAAGTGTTGTCCAAGTGTTATTGAACATTTTTATAGTAATAACTATTGGTTGTTTTATTATGTTATACAGAGGGCTTGGTACTTCTGATTTAATGCCAATCCCATATCCTCATACATGCTAGAATCTGATGGGAACATTACAATCCAAATTGTTAACTCTGCTAAAATATCATTGACTATGGACTATATTTGTCTATTGGATTTTCCTGCAAATTCTCATCTCGTAGTAGTTGGATTGTTGTACACATTTGACTTCAAACATCTCCCCTTCTTTGTCCTCCGATTGCTTACTTTTTTTCTTAAAGATTAATGATACTGGTTGGAAGCCTTCTTCTTGTGTGTTATAGTCCATGAGGAATTCTTAAATTATCATGTTCTATCTTTGTTTCATATACTGACATGACAATCTATTTGTTATTTTTTTGGGATGAGGGTTTTGTTAGTCTATTGTCTGGAAAAATTTCCAATGATTTATAGTTTCATATAGTGAGGTGCAGGTTATTATGTGGGTTCCATTTTGGTCTTATGAAATGGAACTGTGGCTTTAGTCATCATGAGGGAAAAAAGGGCCTTCTTGTTGTTCGTCACCTAAAAAATTGTATTTCCCCTCTATCTCTACCCTTTACCAATTACATTCCTCCTCGACAATGACTAGCAGTAACGGGATATTCTTTAGAGGTGCTTTTGGTGACAAGTACTCGTTTGTACATAGTATCCATTTGATCAGTGTGAGGGAAAAACTTTTAGGAAAAGTGTGAATTGGTTATGAGTCTCCTCTACACTGCATAACAATGAAAGAACATGTTATTTGAGTCACAAAGTAAACGTTGATAAACTTTTCTCATACTCCATAATACCCTTTCTATTGCAATGAGATCCTAGAACTTGGTTCACTATATTCTTAGAGATACAAATGGCCCAAGTATTAATTCAAAAAGTTCATTAATACTCGTTATCGGACAATGGTGCTACATTAGCTATTTCATTTATGGGTTACCAATTTTACAAAGAAAATATACAACTACAATAAGACATGAAATATTTTTGAAACATTTTCGTTGAATATGTTTGTCCTCACCTGTTCATATTTTCAATGGTTTATGGGATAACTAGAATTGTATAGTGTTAATGGATTGTTGCATTTCCATTGCCGGGATGTTAACCAATGGTGGTGAGATCTCTTTCTGTTTTTGCAAATTAGGCATAAATGAACAAAACCTATAGGATTCTTATATGACTAGCTAAAGATGAATGTTAGTTTTAAATATGATTATGTAATAGTTTAAGCTGTGATCCTTAGTTCTGATTATTACCTAATGATTATGTTTAAAATTATATGCCCTTTTAGCAAATAAGTCCAACTAGAAATTCATTATTAAGTGACTAAGATATAAATAATTATGGGTTTATTACATATGGTAGCAGAGCTAGGTTACAACACTCAGGGCTGTATGGGATCAAAATTTTGAAATGTTTTTAGATCTATGAAAAGATAACATTGTTTGTTTGGTTATGTAACATGGGTTTTCACAAAGAAAGAAATGGACAATGTACACACATCATGGAAGATACACCATACATTCGAGACATTGAAATATTATGAGAGGAGAGAGACTCCTCTAGACATGGTAGAGACTATGAGAAGTCTAAAAGAAGATAACGAGAAAATTATCATATCCCAAGAAGAATAAAGGGATTTGAATGTTGTTCTATTAAAAATCTCAATTGAGACTCAAAAAAACATGCAACATGGTCAAATATCAAGTAACACGGGTAAAAGTCTTTCGAGGAAGAGGTCACTTAGCAACAAAAATCATACCTCCAGTGATGATACCGATACAAATTTTTTTTCTTCAAGTCAGAATACAACCAATTATGATGAATCCATTAGTAATGGGTCCAAAACTTCTTCTAGGCGCAAGAAGAAGAAGAAAATTTCCAAAGATTACTTACAAGAGGAGTTTCGAAAGATAAAACCACCTACCTTTAATTGTGAGGTGAAGTCTGGTGAGGAAGTTGAGGCATGGCTTCTTGGTAGGAGAACGTATTTTTAGGTGAATGATTACTATGGAACCATGAAATCTAGAGTGGGAGGATCTCAAGAATGTGAAGAAGCTCAGTGAAAAGAAAACCACTTGGAAACTATTTAAAAAGTACTTATGTCAGAATTATTTATTAGAGAGGTATTATGGTGGAAAGATTAAGGAGTTTCATGAAATTAAATTGGGTCAATTAACTATGGATGACTATGCAAGAAAATTCATGGAACTACTAAGGTATGTTCCATATATAAAAGATGAAAAAATGAAGATTCAACGTTTCCTTAGTGAATTGCCTCAATCATACCAAGACATGATTGATTTTGATGAGCCTAAGACTCTTGATGAGTGGACCTAATGGTTAAGAACATGTGTTTCCTCCTTGGAGGTCACAGGTTCAAATCAATAGGGGGGTAGGGTATGTATACATCCATAGACTTTAGCAGTCAAATCGTTTCACGGAGGGGGTCCCTTGTCCCACAAACAAGGGGGTCTCATATACCAATTTGGTGTCTAGTTTGGTTGTGACATTAAAAATAGATTATTATTATTATATAATAATAAGAAAGGGTAAGTATTTTTATGAGAAAAGCAAAAACAAACCAGAATTCAACAAGATGTGGAAGGAAAAGAAAAAGCAAAAGTTTGAGCAAAGGAAGAAATGATTTAAGCCTCCACAGTTTAAGAATCAATCAATAAGTTTTAAATCAAATCATCCAACATGAAGCAACTTTCAGTAGAATTTCCCATCTTAGAGTGGAAACAAACCAGTAGAGTCAGTAGCAGGAAAGAAAAGGGAGCCTTGGAAATGACCTTTGAAGTGTTGGGGATGCGGATAAGAACATATGCTCAAGGATTTTTCTCATAGGCATGAAACTAAGAAGACTTCATATACTATACAATAAATTGCAATAGTGAATGATGTAGCCAAGACTATTCCAAAATATATGTTGCAATAGAGGATCGATAGGAAGACCACTAGGCATCAATGGTGGAAGTTGATGGTAAGATTGCCAAGAAATTTATTCCTATTCTAATTAACCTTGGATCTAGTCATAGCTACATTGCACCTAAGATTGTGGATACATCTATTCTTCACAAAATAAAACACAAGAAATCCTAGTTAGTTCAGTTGGCTACATGAGTAAAGAGAAATGTTAGTGAATTGATAGAAGATTTCCCAGTGGAAATGGATAGAATTCTTACAAGGGTGAACTTGAATATTTTACCTTTGGGTTCATATGATGCCTTAATTGGCATGGATTGGATGACATCACATAAAGTAAAATTGGACTGCTACAATAATACCTTTGCATGCATATATGATGAAGGGAATCCAAGTTTAGTGAAAGGAACTCTGAGAACAATTTCTATTAGACAGATTTTAGTCTTACAATTAAAAAGGAGTGCCAGAAAAGGTTGCCAGTTATATGCAATTCATGTATTGGAGTCAACATAAAATAAAGAGTCAAAGATTGAAATCTCTCCAAAACTCTATAATTTAAGGATGTCTTTCCACAAGATATATGAGGTCTACCTCCAAAAAGAGATATTGAATTCTCAATTGATCTCATGCTCGGTTCTACACCTAGATCAAGATTTTCGTACATAATGAGTACATCTGAGCTTATGGAATTGAAGATGCAAATACAAGATGTATTAGATAAAGGGTATATCCAACCAAGTGTGTCTCCTTGGGGATAACCTGTACTATTTGTGAAGAAAAAAGATGGTACTCTTAGACTATGCATTTACTACAGATAATTGAACAAAGTGACAGTGAAAAACAAGTACCCTTTACCCCAAATTGATGATCTATTCGATCAGGTACAAGGAGCAAAAATATTTACAAAGATTGACTTGAGGTTTGGTTATCATCAAGTCAGAATTGAAGATGAGAATATTCAGAAGACAACTTTTAGAGCAAGGTACGATCATCATGAGTTCACGATGGTACCTTTTGGACTTACCAATGCACCAACTACCTTCATGTGTCTCATGAACAATGTTTGTAATAAATATCTGGATAAGTTTGTATTGGTCTTTATCGATGACATCCTTATCTACTCTAAATCAGAATAAGAACATGAGGGAGATCTTAGGTTGGTGTTGCAAACACTAAGAGAACAAAAATTGTATGCTAGGTTTAGTAAATGTGATTTCTATCAGAGACAAATACATTATTTGGGACACATTATATCAAAACAAGGAATATCAGTTGATATAGAAAAGATCAAGGCCATTATGAACCGTCCCACTATAAAGAATGTGACAAATATAAATTCATTTATGGGACTGGCACGATACTACAAAAGATTCATAGAGGGGTTTTAAAAAAATGGCCATACCATAACCTCTTTGTAAAAGAAAGGAGTAAAATTTATGTGGTCTACTAAGTGTGAAGAAAGCTTTCAACAGTTGAAGCATATTCTAACCAGTGCATCGATACTAAAATATTTTTGACCCAACCAAATACTTAACAATGTGTACAAATGCATGTAAATAAGGACTGGGTGGGGTTCTTATGCAAGATAATCACGTGGTAATTTATGAATCTAGGAAATTGAAGGAGCATGAAAGGAACTATGTTACCCATGATCTGGAACTTGCAACCATAATACTTGCATTGAAAATGCAGCGACACTACTTGATGGGTAGAAAATGTGTTTTGTTGATAGACCACAGTGGATTAAAGCATATTTTTGATCAACCTCACTTGAATGATAGAAAAGATAGATGGTTAGAATTCATCAATGAGTATGATTTTGAAATCAAACACATAAATGGAAAAGAGAAAAAGATAGCAGATTCACTTAGTAGAAGTATGTGGGCTATACACTTGGTATCTATCAACACTTGCTAATATGATATGAAGTACAAGATAAAAGAGGCCTTGGATAAGGATGAGTACTTTCTACAAGCAAAGGAATACCTACAACAAGAGCCACCAAACCAAAAATTTGATGGATATAAGATAACTGAAGAAGGATTGATGATCTATATGGATATATTGTACATCCCTGATGAAGAGGAGTTAAACAAACTTATCTTGGATGAAATGCACAAGAAACCTTACTTAGGACATCCATTTATCAAAAAATGATTGTTGTAGTAAGGAAACAATAATTTTGGTCTGGAATGAAAAATGAAATTGCTGACTATATTGCAAGATGCTTGGAATGTCAAAAAATTAAATAAGAACATAAACATCTAGTATGCTTATTGCAACCTTTACCCATTCCTAAATGGAAATGGGAAGTGATCAACATGGAATTTATCATAAGATTTTCGAAGACATTGAAACAACACGATGCCATCATGGTTGTAGTGGAAAAATTGAGCAAGGCTACTTACTTCATCCCTATAAAGTCCACCTTTAAAGCAATCAATGTTGTAAATATTTTCATGAAAGAAATATTCATATTGCATGGAACAACTACCATAATCATATCTGATAGAGATTCAAAGTTTACATCAAGGTTTTGGAAAGGACTATTTGAAGGCTTGGGTACACAGTTAAATTTTAGCACTGCCTATCATCCACAATTAGATGGGAAGACAGAGAGGACAAACCAAATACGAGAAGACATGCTTCACATGTATGTCATGAATAGACCAAGTAAAAGGGACAAGTACCTTTATTTGTTCGAGTTTTCCTATAATAATGGTTACCAAGCATCTTAAAATATGAGTCCTTTTGAGGCACTATATGGTAGAAGGTGTAATACACCTGTAAACTGGGACAACCCACTGAATAAAATTACACTTGGACCCAAAATGTTGAAAGACATGGAACAAGAAGTTATAAAGATCAAACAGAACTTGAAGACAACCCAAGACAAACATAAGAGTTACATAGACAAAAACCAGAGTCATAAATAATTCAAAGTTGGTGAGCATGTGTATATTAAAGTGAAACTGCAGAAGAGTTCACTAAATATTGGAGCCTATTCCAAAATTGCACCTAGATATTACGGACCCTTCAAACTTTTGGAAAGGATGGGACCGGTAGCTTATAAGCTTGCTTTGCCTGCTAATATTAAAATACATAATGTTTTTCATGTATCTTTGCTTAAACATATGTACATGATTCTAACCATGTTATTGATTGGAATTTTATCTAGGTGGAATTAGAGGGAAAGTTCCATTCCAAGCCCCTATGCATACTAGATAGGAAAGTCACAATGCTCCGAAACCGAACCATCGTTGAGTAAAATTGCAATGGAAGCACTTTGGGCCAAATGAGGTGACTTGGGAGATGAAGGATGCCATGAGAGAGACATATCCATCTCCATTTTCACCATAGACATTGCTGCAATATAGCACACCAAGGACAATGTTATTCCAAAGGGGAGGGGATGTAATACCCGAAATTTTACTCTTGGAATTTTTGTAATTAAATGCTTAAATACTTTGCATGGTTGCTTTATAACTCTACCACATTGACACCATACTATGGTGTTATAAACATTGTACATATTTTTTTTTTGCAATTAATAAAGAAGAATACCAAGATTGATTGAGCTTGGAATCTTATATGGGCTATGATAGAACAAGAGGGGAAAGATGAGGGGGTCTAAGGGGGGATGATGCCTAAATCATCTACCTTATGCTATATTGAGCCCTTGCCCATTTAAAATTTAAAATTAAAAGAAAAAAAAAAGGATTCAAGAGGAGTGGAGGAAACAAACTCCTCAATCTAAGCCACAACTCCTAGAATTTAGAAAACTATCTCCCCTACATTCTTGGAACTAGGAAGAGAAGTTGAGTTTGAATTCTCTAACAATTAGGAATGAGGAAAAAAAATTGAATGGGGAGAGGGGGTTTGTTATAAAAAGAGGTGGAGAATATTTTTTATAGGTTAGACATTATATGAAGAGAGCCAAACCCATCATAGACCAACCGACCATGAATGGAATCTTGTAGCCTTGAGAAGAAGCAAAGAAAACATGGAAAACTCTGCTGAAATTTGAGACACATTCTGGACCTTCTATGCACACATTGAATATCACAAGAGTGATTAATTTCTAAGGTACTGAACAACAGAGAAGGAAATTATCTTTGTGTTGTGTGGGGAAGGTATGTGGGTGCCATGGGACTGTTCTTTCATCAAGAAATATGCAGAGGAAAACATTGATAAGAGTCCAAATTTCAGATTTAACTATATTTGCTTCTCCTTGGTGGTATCATAGCCCGACTAGGGGGTGGCATGCACTGTGTATTTCCCTACAGTTGGGTGGAAACAACTTTCTCAACTGGTAGTTGGTCTGCAAAATTATCAACAAATAAGTTTTAAATTCTTTGTTCAAGTTTGAATGTTCTGTTTTAATTCTGTCAAAGTTTATTGCTGCTATGTGTATAGAATCTTGTATATCTATTTTGAGTGTAAATTCGTAGGTATTTCTTCTTTGTATGAAGGAACTAAAATGATATAATTTACCTTCTTTGAACCATGAAAACTATGTATATTATCGTTATCTTAGAGCGAGTATTATTTGGGGCATGTATGTTGGACTTCTAGTTCATATTAACATACTGCCACTTAGAAGACCACAAGATGGTCTAGGATGAGGTTGAGTATTTAGTCATCATGGCACTGCTATATTAGAATTTAAATCCTCCATGTTGATAGACAATAACTCCCAAGTCTAGTTAAAATCATTGAGCTAAAGGTTCCTATATCTAAGGTCAAATTAATAGAAGCACTTGATTTCCATGTAATTGGATACGATTTATGTTCTTCTCTATATGCTTATGGTGTTAAACATATATAGGTGATTATATTGTTGATGCATCCAACAATGAGTACTACCAATAACATACACTCATTATTCCTTAGGACTTATAACCCTACATCTACATCCATCTTTCTACATAATGTTTTTCTTTTTTCTTTTAGATAATGTCACAGTGGTTATTTGTGTGTTTTGGATTCTATAGGTGATAGGTGTTATAGTCCAAAAATGCCACATCTATGCATCCAAGACATTGGCCCATCCTTTTGCATCCTTTTCCAATCATATTGTTGAGCTTTCCTTCTAAAAAACAAACTTTTTGGATAATGTACGTGCTATGTTGCACTATCTTCATGCATACATACATGTGTTGCATGCTAGTCTGCCCACATACATATGCATGTTGCATGCTAGTTAGCCCACGTTTACTCCCCAAAAATGAAAAAAATATAAAATTGCAC
This sequence comes from Picea engelmannii, assembly GCA_009831015.1. Taxonomy (NCBI): domain Eukaryota; kingdom Viridiplantae; phylum Streptophyta; class Pinopsida; order Pinales; family Pinaceae; genus Picea; species Picea engelmannii. The sequence goes on from ML789587.1 coordinate 228,050, forward strand.
GTATTTCGGCGAAGTTTACGGGCTATGAAGGGTTTCCTAACCATTTTACCCCCTATCCCTTCCCCAAATTGAATAACCATGTTTTTCTCATATAAAAAGAGGTCTAAGGGGATCATTTGAACATATGAACAAGAGACTAAGAAAACACTGCCAAAACCCTTTCCCTCTCATTGCCCAAGTTTTGCATCTTTCCCTGAGTTTTATCCTCAGCTTTCCCATCCATCCATTTCTCCCTATACAACCCTTCTTTCTTCCCATGTTGGCATGTTGGTTGTGAGAATTCTATGTGGGATTGGTGCACTTGGACGTTTAGTTTATAATGTATATAATGTATAGTTTTATTTATACATTTTTGTGTATTTTTGTCTTATGGACATGTAGTTTATTGTGTTTTTTTTTCAATATGGCACATGTCAAGTGAATCTGAGGTTTATGTTGGGTTCACAAATGTTGCTAGCCAACACACTCAGAGGTCTGCTTCTGCAGCTTGGGTGATATTCACGCCCAATGGTCAGTTGGTTTCTTCTGGAGGTGTTTGTCTAGGTGAAGCAACCAATAATGTTGCTGAGTATAGTTTCATAATAGAATTACTACGTGATGCATTGTCACATGTTATTTCTCACCTCCAGGTTCATCTAGATTCTCAACTGGTTGTGTCTCAGTTAAATGGAGTGTACCGCGTCTACGATCCCACCCTTCAATGACGTTTCCTTAGGGTACGTCTCTTAGAACATTATTTTGATTGAATTACATATATTCATGTTCCTAGGAGATCTAATCAACTAGATGATGAATTGGCTAATCATGTATTAGATTGGCATCTTGCACACACATAAAAGTAAAAGCACACACATACATGCATATGTAAATACATTTGTACAAAAATGATTACACCATAAGGCAAAAATATGTATATATATAATATGTCCAAAATAATTTCATAAGTACAAAATGTGGACCATAAGCCTAAAATAGAGCCGATATACATCGTTGGGCTCAAGCCCTCAATACATAAGAGAGTATAAAAAGAGTGTCCTTGACACATATAAGGTCCAGTGCTAATTCTATGGTATAGGCCTGTTGGCCCTAGTGTAATGTACTATGACGTTCGCAAGACACCAGAATAACTGAACCTAAGTCTTGGGTACTCCTACCACATGGGGCTACATGGAAGAAGGTAGGTCCTCAATCTTCGACATTGACACAGGATGGGTGAGAGCTATCAGGTTCCTCTCTAATCGTCTCAATACTCTCTCAAGTCTCAGCCTCTTTGGTTGGTGTCTCTACTGCTACTGCTGGTCTGATATCCTCTCAAGGATGACGCCTTGTCCTGGTGAAGTCGACTGGTCGTACTGGTCCCACATCTATATATAATAGATTACTAAGTTAGTACTATGACGTTACCAAAAAAAGGATAATATTTAAAAATAAAAATGAAATAACTTTAAAAGATAAATAATGGTGTGTACCTATCTCTCTGTGCTCCTTGCCAGGGGGCACATGCATATCGGGGTCCCTTAGGAAAGTATCCCCACGTATGGGTAGTTTCCGATCACAGGGATTTGACGGGTCCACCAGTCAAAGAACTTGCCATCAAACTCCTCCTGCAATCTCCCTGCTCCCTATTGAGGCATCAATGTAACCCATTTGCATAGTGCAGGAAAAGAGTAAATATGTCCTCGTACTGTCTCCCGTGGGCTAAGACCCGACGCTCTCTCAAAAAATAATTCGCACAATATAGTCCCAAACCAAAATTTCTTGTTCATTATTCTCTTGCAGTCAGTCAACTGTTTCTTCATACAAGTGAGGATCATGGTGCTCTAGTAAAATATAGTGGCCTGTAAACACTAAGTTGCATAATGCATATATTCACGTGAGGCCCGGTGAAGTGCTGTGGATCTTGTAATCTGCCTAATCATGTAAAACACTATTTGTAGGTTGAGGATTATTATCTTCTAAATTGGCACATGAGATCCTAATTTCTTAGTTCCAGCCTCGCAGTACATGCCAATGTAGTCCTCTATAATGTGTGGTCTTGGAGGGAAAGTCCCTAGGTTGACCGGTTCCCCCCTCCTGGAGAGACCGGTCAAGAAGTATATATCCTCGATAGTAGGAGTCGGTGATTGGCTCTCTATCATGAAGGCCTATGTGTTGGGGTGCCAATACTCTATCAAATGATTTAGTAGCCCGAGTTGTGCCCTCATGAATGGACATTGAAAAAACTTCCACATTCCACACTACTTTAGCATGGAAATGGCCCCTGGATCATCTTCAACCAATATGTCTAGCTCCTCATGCTCTCGTTCTCTCCAATGGACATACATCCCGATGCATGAAAAAAGTTTGAAGTTAGTTCCTTTTTCAATTTTTTTTGAATATTTTAAGAGATGTACGTGGGTTGTTTTAATGACAGTCGTGTATACATGCATGCCAAGTTTTTCTCAACTCGTGTATATACGCGTGCTAAGTTTTTCTCAGCTCGCGTATATATGCGTGCTAAGTTTTTCTCAGCCCACATATATACGTGCACTAAGCGTGAATAACCCACATAGATGTAGACCCGACTTATTCTTTAGGGTGCACACCCTCTAAACAAATATAAAAATAAAAATTGATGAATTGAAAGATTGGAGGAGGGCATGTGTACTTACTTGGTTCAAGTTTGAAGTCTTTTCGTCCACCGTAGCTCCTTGAATTTGTGTTTTAAGGAAGATGGAATTTTCATTTTTTGGCTATTTTTCGAATTGCAATGGTTAAAATGAGCTATATATCTCTATTTGTAGACTTTTTTGTCTCTTTGTGCCCCAGTTTGGTCCTCTTTTTCCCTATTCTTGGCTTGGTGGGTGCTTTGGCTTCTTTTTGGGTGATCTTTAGGTTGTTATAATGAATTTTTTCTTTTGGTTTGGTGTTTCTATGAGATGGGTTACACTCACATCATCCTGTGGTGAATTTGTATTTTTGACACTTGCATATATGTTAGGTTATCATCACCTTGCATCTTTCATTTTTGTTCAATGTTTCCGCTTTGTCGTAGGATCAATCCCACTGAAGTGCGACACATAACTTTCTATGCTGCTTTAGAAGTGTTGTAGTTAGGTGGTAGAGCCTCCCTCTACATGGACACCCTAGGTAGATCATTTTCTGCATTTTGGCGTCCATGCTGTGAGTTTTCCATAGGCTTGACAATCCTTTTAGTCCTGCCATGACTGTGTGTTGAAGCCTCATTCTTCTTCATCTTTTTTTGGCCTATACCCAAGGGACTCCCTAAGAGCATGGTTTGTTGTCTTTCAAGCTCACTTAAAGTTTGAAAGCGACATCTAATGAGAATTTATTTATCCTTTTCGGCCTCATTTAGATTACTTAAGAAAAGGATCCCCCTAGAGTCTTCTTTAAGCCCTTTTCAATCTCTTTAAAATTGAAAACATTGTCGAGGTATCTTGTTTCCCTTCACGCTCATCAAACTAAAATTTGAAGGCACATCTATTCATCGATAGTTTACCCCTTTTCGGTCTGGATGGATATTTTTACGAAAAAGGTATTCCCTAGGAGCTACGGTTTGCTAGGAGAGTATTCTCAAGCATACATTTAACTCTTTTTCGGGCATGAGGGACTAAATTTGTGAAAAAGGGCCATTCTCCCTGGTTTTGGTTTATCTCTTTTTCGGGCCTTGGAGATTATTTATGAAAAAGGAAACCCTTTGGAGTCCATAGTTAATCTCTTTTCAGACTCCCTAAATATGAAAATAGTTTCGAATGACCTTGTTCCTTTCACACTCGTTAATTGGTTCAGAAGGATTATCTATTTGGCATAAGTTTAACCCTTTTTCTAGCCAATAGATTACCTAGGAAAAAGGTACACCTCGAGAGACATGACTCGCTGGGAGAGTTCTCCTAAGTTATGTTTTATTCTTTTTCAGGCTTAGGTGACTAAATTACGAAAAATGTGATGAGTCCATAGTTAATCTCTTTTCAGACTCCTTAAAATTGAAAAGATAGCCGAGTGCTCTTGTCTCTGTCACACTCGTTAAAATGGTTTTGAAGAGCCATCCTTTCAGTATAAGTTTAACCCTTTTTCGGACTGACTGGACTAAGTACGGAAAATGAATATGATGGACCTAGTGACCAAAAGAGTTCTCTTTGGTACGATTTTATCCTTTTTCGGGCCCTGGAGACTAACCTTACAAAAAAGATCACTCTGGAGTCTTCTTTTAGTGTTTTTCAGACTCTATAAAAGTGAAAAACCACCGATCTTACCTTCTTTGGGCTCGTAAAATTTTACATGGAAGGATTCTTGTTGTGTCATGCTATAATCATATCACATGTCTCATTCTTGTGTCTTTGGCCTAATGCCGAATTCATGTTGCAATTACTAAACCTTTAGAGCATTACTTAGGGGCAAGCCTTGTAGTGCTTTTTGTCCCTATGATCTGACACCTTGACCCATGGAGGATTTTTCCTGAGTGTCCTTATTCTGCACATGTCTCCTAGCACTGAGAATCAATATATTCCATGCGCATGGAAATAGTTTTCTTTCCCACGATACTCATTCCTCCTTTGTAATGTATTATTCTTTTTAAAAGCTTGTTAAAAATTTGAAAAAGATAAAAAAATCAAATATTCCAAAAAGAGGGGACAAGATATGCAGTCTCTTTTATCGGTAGCAAGATAGTCACCCTTGGAAAAAGCACATCCTTCCATTTGTTCTGCAAGAATTTGGATCTAGTATGAACTTAGGAAGTTGTTCTCGTTACATAGAGCATTGTCCTCCTTATTTGGTTACTCTTCCAAACATATGGAGAGTTTGTGATGCCTCTTGTATCACATACTTATGTCAAAAATATGCTGCTCGAGTCTCACTATTTTGTTGTGCTTTTGTCCAAGGAAATTTCTCCAACCTGAGTCTACCATTCTACAGTTAGTCTCTTGACCTTCATGAGTTGGCCATCCTGAGAATCCAGTCAAGTTCTTATTCAGAATCAATGAAGTTCAGTAAATGTTGTTCAATATTCTTCCAGTATTTTCATGACACTTTTTTGAAGACCTCATGGTAGTGAGTCCTACACTCTTATTATACTCCTACCTGATTTTTTAAGACCTTGAAGATATTACTTGAGTTATGAAGCTATCACCTCCAACTATAAGTATTGATGCTTCTTGAAGATGTATATCACATTGTGTTTGTATCTCTTTAGATCATTTTGAGATGTATCTCCACTTTGTATTATTCATGGCTACAATCTATATAGACATTATTTTTTGTCTCGTAGTCATGATTATTTTATATGATATGGATTTGCAGTGTACTTGATTGGCATCCATGCTTAGTTTATCCCGAGCACGGGTATGCCCACCTTAGAGATATTATCATTATTTTGCAGATGACACTCTCACAATTACTCGCCTTGGGCTCACTCGACTTCATGCCTTCCCACTGTGTAAAAATGTTGTAATGTATTTCGACCATCAATTGCTCTTCCGACCTCACACATTAGGGGGCATTTTTTATAGTCCAAAAATGCCACATCTATGCATCCAAGACACTGGCCCATCCATTTGCATCCTTTTCCAATCATATTGCTGAGGTTTCCTTCTAAAAAACAAACTTTTTGGATAATGTGTGCACTCTACTGCACTATCTTCCTGCGTACATACGCATGTTGCATGCTAGTTTGCTCGTGTACATAGGCGTGTTGCATGCTAGTCCACTCGCATACATACGCATGTTGCATGCCAATTAGCATGCGTTTACTCCCCAAAAATGAAAAAATATAAAATTGCATGTATTTTGGTGGAGTTTACGGGATATGAAGGGTTTCATAACCATTTTACCCCCTATAGCCCTTCCCCAAACCGAATAACCATGTTTTTCTCATATAAAAAGAGGTCTAAGCAGATCATTTGAACATATGAACACGAGAATAAGAAAACTCTGCCAAAATCCTTTCCCTCTCATTGCCCAATTTTTTCATCTTTCCCTAACTTTTATCCTTAACTTTCCCCTCCATCCATTTCTCCCTATACAACCCTTCCTTATTCCCATGTTGGCATGTTGGTTGTGAGAATTCTATGTCGGATTGGTGCACTTGGAGTTGTGACAGAGGAGCCCGGACTTGGTTCATAGAGCGGTGTTCGCAAGCAAAGGTTGTAACCTTTTAACTTGTTTATGAATAAAATAAATTATCTTTGTCCCAAAACCTATGTGTACATGTTATTATATATTTGATCATTTACAACTATATTTAGGCTTTTACGTGATTACTAGATATTGTATATGTTGTTGTGTTGTGTTCCTAGTCTATTGCAGGTCAGCTTTGGGAGGAGATCTGTGATCTAAGAGGCAAAAACAAGTGGAAGATGTCTACATCAACCGTAAGGATTCAATGCGCTCTTCTTAACCTTCTCTTCCCTCTCTCTTATCACTTAGTCTAGATTTTTTTAGGGTAGATTAGAGATAAGTCAGTATTTTAAGAGAGTTATCGCTCTGCCTATTCCTTAGACACAATTTAGGGGGAATTTTCAATAGGTTATGATTGTCACACATTTGGTTCCACCACGTTTTAATAAGTTTTTGTTTGACATTGTAACTTTACACCAGAATGGAAAATGCATTTCCCAGTTACCTTAATATGTTACAACTGGAAATTTTCAAATTCTCCTTTTTAATCAACAGTTGATGTTTCATATTTATACATATCCCATATTGTTATGAATGTACCCATAAAACTAGATATCCATGTGTTGTTTGTAAATATATATACTTTGTGAAATAACTTTCTTCCATTTGCCAATAGTGACATGGAGAAGCTTGTACCTCAATTTAACTCTACATGTTGTCTAAAACCCAATACCATTATAGTTATGTAAATACTATGTTATTTACAAGATAACTATTGGTTATCTTTGGCTAAATACTAGCCATTAATTTGTAGAAGTGAACCAATATGTTATCAGTTTATGTTGTCTGTAGACGTGAATCAAGGGGGTTCTAAATGTTATCAATTTATGTTGTCTCCCTAAAATACCATGAACTGAAAAACGAGTTATCAAATGCTGATTGGATGCAATGGTTTTTGACCAACGTAAATGCATTTTGTGTTCCTTATGCTTGGTCTTTATCTAGTTCTTAACTAATTTGGTTGCTGGTGCCTTTGGATCTCATCTTTAATACTTAAAATAATTTTCTTTATGCCCTCTGAACTCTGTGTTTTAATTGTTAATGATCACTTTGTTTAGTTGGAATAATATCATCACTTGGATTAGTTTGCAATAATGAGTTTAAGGGTATCAAAACTATTGTGAACACAGAGGTATCACACTCAGTGAGCATTGTTTCTTAAATATAAAATCTTTCTGAGTATACCAATAAATCCCTTATAACATTGAGTGATATAATGGGGTGCTACTATGATTGGTAATGACATAATTTACATTCTCAACGAAGTATGGCAACATAAAGGTGCCCATTTGTTGCTTGCAAATCAATTATTCATAATTATCTCACATATTGTTAAACAAAGTGTTGTCCAAGTGTTATTGAACATTTTTATAGTAATAACTATTGGTTTTTTTATTATGTTATATAGAGGGCTTGGTACTCCTGATTTCATATCAATCCCATATCCTCATACATGATAGAATCCAATGGGAACGCTGCAATCCAAATTGTTAACTATGCTAAAATCTCACTGACTATACACTGTATTTTCCTACAAATTCTTATCTCGTAGTAGTTGGATTGTTGTAGACATTTGACTTCAAACATCCCCCCTTGTTTGTCCTCGAGTTGTTTACTTTTCTGCTTAAAGATTAATGGTATTGGTTGGAAGCCTTCTTCTGGTGTGTTACATTCCATGAGGACTTCTTAAGTTAACATGTTCTATCTATGTTTCATATACTAACATGACAACCTGTTTGTTATTGTTTTGGGATGAGGGTTTTGTTAGTCTGTTGTTTGGAAAAATTTCCAATGACTTGCAATTTCATATTGTGAGGTGCAAATTGTTATGTGGGTTCCATTTTGGTCTTTTGAAATGGAACCGAGGCTTTAGTCATCATGAAGGAAAATAGGGCCTTTTTGTTGTTCGTCACTTAAAAATTTTCATTTTCCCTTTGTCTCTTCCCTTTACTAGTTACATTCCTCCCTTGCAACGACTAACAGTAACAAGATATTCTTTATAGGTGCTTCTGGTGACAATACTCATTTGTACAAAGTATCCATTTGATTAGTGTGAGGGAAACACTTTTAGGCAAAGTGTGAATTGGTTACGAGTCTCTTATACACTGCATAACAATAAAAGAACATGTTATTTGACTCACAAAGTAAACCATTGGTAGAATTTTCTCACACTCCATAGTACCCTTTTTGTTGCAATGAGATCCTAGAAATTGGTTCACTATATCCTTAGAGATACAAATGGCCTAAGTGTTAATTCAAAAAGTTCATTAATACTTGTTATATGACCATGGTGCTATGTTAGCTATTTCATTTACAAGTTACCGGTCTTACAAAGAAAATATACAACTACAATAAGACATCAATTTTTTTTGAAACAAATTTGTTAAAAGTGTTTGTCCTCACCTCTTCATATTTTCAATGGATTATGGGATAACTAGAGTTGTACAATGTTAATGGATTGTTGCATTTCCATTGTTGGGATGTTAACCAATGGTCCCGAGATCTCTTTATTTTTTTGCAAATTAGGCATAAATGAACAAAACCTATATGATTCTTATATGAATAGCTAGAGATGAATGTTGTGACATTGGTTTTAAATATGATTATTTAACAATTTAAGCTGGGATCCTTAGTTCTGATTATTACTTAATGCTTATGTTTAAAATTGTATGCCATGTCAACAAATAAATCCAGCTCGTAGCTTATTATTAAGTGATTAAGATATAAATAATTATGGGTATATTACAAAAATCCTACAAATCTTGAATCATTTGAAGCAAGGATTGAATCCTTTGTAATAAGGAATCATGAATTTGTTCTAACATAAATGTGTTCCTCTTAATCGACAATTTAAATTTTTTGTTTATAAACCCAAGTCCTTCAAGTACTAAGAAATTATCAAAATAGGGTTGTATTTCTCCTTTGTTGTTGTTATTCTATATAGTATTGCCCTTGAATATGTTGCAATATATGGCCTTTGAAATGCATTTGTGAATTCCCACATGCATAAGTCTTTTCTACAACATGGAATAAGTGTGTTCCTCTTACTATCATTTATGATTCAAAGATGGGCCAGTTTGAATATGGGATGGGATTTGACAATAAATGTAGATGAAGACATTGTAGGTGTGAAATGGGATTTAGGAATTCGAATTATATGAAATTAGTAGTGGGAGAAGATGATGAAGATATTCACATAAGGAAGTGAAATCATGATAACATAAGAAATTCACATCATTTCATTAAGTGATAATACCAAATTTGATTAGTAATGTAATACTTTCTTTTAAAGATAGTGGAAACACACTTGACATAGGGACTAAATAGGGATGTGTAAATATTCATTTCAGTCCTTTAATATCTAACCAATCATGCATGTGTAAGCATTTCTTTGAGATACCAAAGATTGCTTAGTCTCCAAAAGCTGATTGTATTACCTAAAACTCCCTTTAGGAGATTAGGCGATATCTCTAAAATAAAATTGTTGATCTAGATTATATCGAGAACGAATGAGATACAAACAAAAATATAGTAGAGAACACAAAAATACAGTGAAACCCAACTTGTATTAATGAATAACATAATATTGTAGAACACAAACTGGCTAGAATGGTGGTAGCTTATATTTGAAGAGAAAGAGATATCGGCTACACTCATTCACAATAAGCATTACATCACACTCCATTGCATTATGAAAGGACCCCCTTTCACCTTGATTATATATGAGAGAATGAGAGGATAATAATTCCCATGATGCATGTGGTACAAATTGGTCTATGTTTACAAAATGCTTAACTGCAGAGTTCTAATGTGATCTGATGCATTAACGTTGTAGGCATGTACACAAGACTACTAGGAAATATTACATGATCGTTGTAGTCAAAAAATGGAGATGGCATTACATTACATTCCCCATCAAAAGGGTGAATATCATGGTTTATCAAAACCACAGGCTCGAAAATGTTGATTTAGTGGAAAATGTGGATGGCCACCAAGATCCACCTAGATAATTTCACCCCCCTTAGGAAGAAATGGTCCCCATTGTGTCAAGTGACCTTGAGAGATGGGGAAATTTTTGTTGAATTTGAACCTTAGTGACCCGCTTTCCTTGTTAAAGTAGTTTTCCTACTTATACTTGGCATTATCCTGTTGAAGGATCTCATGAACTTGTTGTTAGAGGTGCTGGATTCGTTTAACAAATCTAGTTGCATGGCCTGCCTTGGTTTGAGTGTGGGAGGAATTCGTGATTGAAGATGCAACATGCATAGCTATATCAATGGGGGCTAATGATTGGAACCCCAGGCACACCTAAAAAGGTCCATGGCCAATAGAGCTATGAAGGGCTCTATTATAGCTATGTTGAACATATGGAAAACTCTCATTCTCTGAAAGGGAGTGTCAATAGATTGGACCACTGGGTAAGGGAGCATTGAAAACCAAGTCAATGTAATTCTTGACTTGTAAGTGCAGAGGCATCCATGTAGGTGAAAAAATATTTTTGTGCTGCCCTATAATCTTCTAGACCTGCTTTTGTTGTATTATGATCCCAAAGAGTAACAATGACACTACGGGGTCAAGACTCATAAACAAGGTGACTTTTCCAAATATATCGTTGTCCTAAAATAACATCATAGACTTCAAGTGGGGAAACATAACAAAATACCTCATATTTGAAGAGCTTGATGTTGTAAGATAAGAATCATTGTTAGTTGACGTGAAGGTTTTGTCCTTGGATCAACCAACCAATGGTGTATGGTTGGGGGTGTGGCATCATTGGCAACTTCAATCTATTGATGACCTCAATTGATATAAGTTTCTTCTGGCTCCCACTGTCAACAATGAAATGTAGTGGGGTTCCATTCACCCACATCTATGAATATAAGAGGAGCTCCCCCTCCTCAATCTCCTTCGACCCACCTGGTTGGATCTTTGCAGTTGCAATGGTAGAAATAGGTTTTACATCGAGGACCCAATTTCCATGTTCTGAATCCGAGCCCAAATCCTTTTCTTTAAGCTTGACCAACAATGTATGTTTCCAATGGAATTCATCAATGTTGTGCTAGGGGATTTTGTGGAGCTCACACCAATTTCCAGTGTCCTTCTTCGTCTTCCCATTACCCTTCTTTGCCTATGGATTGGAATGGTTGTCTTGAGGTTGGATTTCCTTTCTTTTCACCTTGTTTTGTGAGTTAGGGACTCCTTTACCATACTTATATTGTTGCATATTTTCAGATCCATACTCTTGCTTATTTCGCTGCTTAAATTTCTACTCGATTTTGACAACATATTGATAAGTGATGCCCATTGAGGAGATTCCCAACAAATCCATCTCTATTTGGATGTACCTATGTATGTCATTGCGATAGTTTATAACTAAGTGTCTCTCAAAATATTGAATACCCAGCTTTGACCACAGGGTATGGAAGATGTTGGTATACTTTGACATTGTATGGTCTCTCTCCTGACGCAGAGTCCTTCGTCTCATATACTGGTCATCATAGATTCCAACAAGGTAGAACTCCTCCTTGAGGGTATCCACCAAGGTTGCCCAGGTGGGTTCTCTCTTGAATGACATAGATTCATCCATGGTGTGCCTCTCCCAGTAACCTTCCCACCAAGCTTTGACATGGTGAAGGGATTTAAGGAGCATGAAGGTGATATTTTCACCATAATTTTTTTTTTGGACAAAGTAATAACCTTTTATTATATCAAATCATTTCTCTAGAGGATATGCATCTAAATTGTACCTTGAAGGGTGTTGCACCTCTGAAATGGATGATTGTTGAACATGACTTGATTGCCATCGATAGTCATTGAAGGATATGAGCGAAGTTGTCCATTATCACATTCCTCTGTCGCATGAGGGCTTCCTCAAGCAACCTCTTGAAAGGATCCCCTATTTTTTCATCTCTCTTTTCTTCTGCCATGGGAGGTTTCTTAGGCTAGAGAAAGTGGTCATCCCTAAGAGAAACCAACTCAAGACCCAACTCTCTATACCATGACCTCGTCGAGGACATGCATCGAGAAATAACAAGGAAAACATTGCTCTGATATAACTAATATGGATTATATTGAGAATGAAATGAGATAGAAATGAAAATATAGCAGAGAACACATAAATATAGTGAAACTCAACTTCTATTAATGAATAACATAATATTGTAGAACACAAACTGGATAGAATGGTGGTAGTTTATCTTTGAATATAAAGAGATGTCGACTATGCTCATTCACAATAAACATTATATCACACTCCATTGCATGCTCAAAGGACCTCATTCACCTCGATTATATATAAGAGAGTGAGAGGGGAATAATTCCCATGATGCATGTGGGATAAATTGGTCTAAGTTTACAAAATTCCATAGGCATGTAAAACACTAGGACTTCCTAAGAGGTCACCCATCCCAATACTACTTTATCCCAAGCGTGCTTAATTGTAGAGTCCTAATGGGATTCAATGCATTAATGTTGTATACATGTACATAAGACCACTAGGAAATCATTACATGATGGTTCTAATTAACAAATGGAGATGACATTACATTACATTCCCCATCAAAAGGGTGGATATCATGGTTTATCGAAACCACATGCTCAAAAATGTTGATTCAATGAAAAAGGTGGATGGCCACTGAGATCCACCTAGATCATTTTTTTGCATTCTTAATTTGTATAATATCATTCCCAATTTCATATCCCATTCCAAAATGATGTGACATTGAGATATGTATAAAGTGTGGCATTGAAAGAAGATTTCTCTACAATATTTGAAGGCAATGAAAGAGAAAATATGGATCATTAGACATAAATTTCCTATACAAGCTTATAAACCCAAATCCATTTTCTACACAACATATAGGACCATAAATTCCATCAACGTGCCTTTATTCTCATGTGGAGATATTAGGCCAATGGATTACATTCACAAATTTACAATTCTTGGACATACATTTATTGGTTCAGAAGAGAGTCATTTCAAATAAGCATGTATGTCAAATCGTAGCCAATGAATACCTATAATATATATTTACATGAATAATTGGTGGATTCATTAAGGAAACAATGGAGGTCTACAATTTGGATCACCATATGAAATTTTGATGAACTTTGTTGGTGCAAATCAATCACATTATTTTGGTTATTTTTTACTTGTGAACCGCGAAATTTTTTAGTGGTGTGGTGAATTGCTTATTTTCACCTCTTTTTCGGTCATGTTTTGATTTCTTTCCAAATGTTCAACTTCATATTTACTATAATTCAATTGTTTTGTTGCATATTTGACTTGTGTGTTATTTGAGATAATGTTCTTATGAGATTTTACGTTTTTACAAACCATGGGAACTTTCTAGAGCTTATGTGAACTTATGGTTGATAAAATAAAGACAAGAAAAATAACATGGCGGAAAAGGCATACTAGCCAACACTCATATTATTCACTCCAATGTTACATATTTATAGTACAATGGGTGATGCCACCTCATAGAGAGATTTGTTCTAGATCCTAAAACCATGCATGATGACTAGGCTAGGCAATCTTAACTAACTCATTAGTCATCACTTGAGGATATATTACTAATATCCTAAATGAATAATACAAATATAGGTGACAATTTAGACTTAGTGATTGGTAAAGGTA
>ML789587.1:249190-276149 GCA_009831015.1 Picea engelmannii
GCCATTAATTAAGTTTAGGCCCTCCTTCTAGCGCCATTTGTTGACGGGCGAAACAGTCCATCCGTCAACTGGGAGAGTGGAACCGGTCCGGGGTTGTCTAAATAACCCAAGCCGTTTGGTATGGACCACCCTGATGAGTTTAATGGCTCCGTTGGCTGCTCTGAGGTCTCGTGAGGAAACCAAAGAGAAGGTGATCTGAGCTAAATAATCTAAACTAAGGAAACTAGAAACTAATAAAACAAACTTAAACTAACTATACTAATCTATCTATAAACTACTAACTATTATATATTTACAAGATACTAACTATGATTATAATAACTCAAATCAACTGCCTAATTGTCAGTTATGTTATTCCTTATTCACAAATGTACATTATGGACAGCCTACAGATTTAGTTAAAACCTGCCAAACTCATGTGTTCGCTGCCCTAAGACAGCCAAGACTCTATTTTTTTTTATCTTTTTTATATTTTATGAAAAGGGAATAAAAACTACTGAAATCAAACAATCTGATCTGTCTTACTGATATTAAACAATATAATATAAATCTAACTAAGCTATTATTTATATTAAACTACTAAACATAAACAGTAATCATCTAACTAATTAACCTGGAAACAAGCGTTTCGGCTAAAAACATCATAATTTATTCATAACAGATCCAAATTCAATAAGACGAAATGTATTGGTTAGAGTAAATTCTGTAGTATTCTCTGTACTATTTTGAGATCCATACAACAAATATTCCTTGAGGGGCACTCTCTACAATATCACTCTCTAGAATAAGACAGAATTCAACAAGGTATGCCATTTTTTCTATAACTCCTTTTCTGAGAGGTTCCAAGCAGTGAAACTAGGAGGAATTGCATAAAAGACACTAAAGAGCATTGTGTACTATTTTTAGATATTTATTCATTACATGTACATAGTTATGATTATTTCAAGTTAGGGTTGTTGACTAATCCAAAATTAGTCACATGAGACTAAAGTAAAGTTTGATGAAAATGCTAGTCTCTTGTTGTTAAAGTTAAGGAAGGTTTGTAGGTATGTGATCATATACACTAGGTATATTATAAAGTTACAAATTAGATTTGGATGATGGAATTGATAAGGGCTTTTGGTTGAGGTACATGTTGGGTACATGGTTGAGACAAGTAGTTGATGAGTTGGCACATACATGAGGTGTATAGTTGATGATATTGGTACATCTTGATGGGTCATAGTTTATGTGTATTTAATGCATGGTTGATGCAATCGTTGATGGTATAGGTTGAGGTAGAGGTTAGTGCATGGTTGATGCACTTGTTTATGGTACAGGTTGATTAAGGTTGTTTATGGTACAAGTTGATTACATGTTTTTTAGTGTAGGTTGATTGGTACATGTTTACATCAGTATATCTCACAGTGATAGTGTGATAGTGGTTCTATAATTCTACTTCTATGTTAGGGCGGTTGGACGGGGCAAGGGCAGGTGGTTGTATCCACCTTCCGGTTGTAGCCATATAACATAGGGGGTTGTAGCCTCCTTCTGGTTGTAGCCAGAGAATTGGGGAGTTGGAGCTTCCCTCAAGTTGTAGCCTGAAAAACTAGGGGGTTGGAGCCTCCTTCCAGTTGCAGTTGGAAAACAAAGGAAGTTTGTGCTTCCAATGAATGTCATTCTTAAATACATATAAGAAAAAACATTATGTGGTTTTCTCCCGCTTTGGGTTTCCACGTAAAAACACTGGTGTATTGTGTATGTGTATGATTGTTCTTTTGTTCATTGTTTATTTATTTTGCAACTATTGGATTATAATTCCACATTGATATAACACTTGAATTTTATGGTTAAAAAGGATTAAATTTCTCTATTACTGATTCACCCCCCCTCTCAGTAATCCAACAATTGGTATCAGAGTAGGTTCCTTCAGGAAACAATTTAACCACTAGAAGGAGATCATGGATTATTATGAGAATGGAGTACCACTGTTTAATGTTCAGAATGGTTTAAAGTATGAGCTATGGAGTGGAAGGAAAAAAGTATTTTTATAGGCACAGGGGTATTATATTTGGCTATCAGTCGTTACAAGATATGATAGTTAAAAAAGGGCAAAGACTGTAGCCAAGAAGGAATTGAAGAAGAATAAAAAAATAGTAATAGATTTCATCTGGGAAGGATTACTTAATCTAGTAAGAGAAAAGGTTGGTAAATGTTCATCAGCCAAAGAACTTTGGGATAAGTTACATGATATATATTCTTCACCCATCGCAGATTCAGAAAATACCAAAGAAGATGCAGGTAAAGATAAAAAAGAAATATGTTCACCATGTCAAACATATTCAGAAGATGAAGAGTACATAATCAATAGAGGTATGTTGTTTTGCTTTAATTGTGAAAAACACAGACATATTGAAATAGAATGCCATGAAGGAAACGAGATAGGAAAAATAATTGAAAAAGAAGACAATTATGAAGAACAATTGATCAATGCTTTAGATGAACTAAGAAAAGAAAGAGAAGAAAACAAGTCACTCAAGAAAGAATTGATGAAACAAAAGGAAAGTGCTCACATTTTTTAAGAAGCCCAACAGGTCATCAAGAACTTAAGAACTTAGCTAGAAGAAGCCAAAAAGATCGAATAAAATCTTAAATATCAAAAAGAGTATTTGGAAGCCAACATAACAACACAGAAGGAAGAAGCAAAAATGAGAGAAAAGATATTGACAGGTTATCTCCAGGAAATAACTAACTATCTAAACCATCTTGAGGCAGAGTTTGGTCAAGAAGAGAAAGGACTTCAATCAAAGGAAGAAGAAAATGAATCAGTGGAACATCTTTACGAAGAAGAAACAAAAGATGAAGAAGACGTAGTAGAGGAAGATGAAGACGATCAGATAGAAGTAGAAGAGAATGTTCAACAAGTGCCTCTAAAGACACCTAGAAAACGAGTACAAAAGAGTCATCCTTTAGATCAGATTATCGGAAACAAGGATGCATGAGTTGAGACTAGAAGAAGAATCCATTCACTAGAAAAAATGCACCTAACACTCTTATCTACGATTGAACCAAACAGTCTTGAAGAGACCAACAAGGATGAATTCTGGAATAAGGCCATGGATGAATAATTGGATCAACTAGAGAAGAATGGCACTTGGGAATTGGTTCCAAGACCAAAGAATAAGAATGTGATTGGCACAAAGTGTGTTTTCAGAAATAAATTGAATGAATATGGACATGTTACAAGGAACAAAGCTAGATTGGTATGTAAAGGATACACACAGGTTGATGGAATCGACTTTGAAGAGACATTTTCCCCAGTTTCCATAATGGAAGCAATCCGATTGCTTTTAGCTTATGCATGCTCCAAGAATATTAAAGTGTATCAGATGGACGTAAAATCAACTTTTCTGAATGGGGAACTCGAAGAAGAAGTCTACATCGAACAACCAGAAGGATTTCAGTTGTCATAGAATGCATATTATGTGTGTAAATTGAATAATGCATTATATGGTCTAAAACATGCTCCTAAAGCATGGTACTCTAGACTGGATAAATATCTACAACATGAAGGGTTCGGAAAAGGAAGTGTAGACAACAACCTCTACATAAAGCTAGAAATTTGCAAATGATATGCATAATGAATTTGAAATGTCATTACTCGGAGAACTATCATTCTTTATGGGTCTTCAGATGCGTCAAAGAAACTAAGGAATTTTTATTTCTCAAACTAAGTATATCAGAAAAATGCTAAAGAGGTTTAGAATGGAAGATTGCAAACCAGTTACCACTCCTATGCAAACCAGTTGCAAGTTGAGCAAAGATGATGATTCAAAGTCTATAGACCAAAGGAAATACAATTCAATGATTGGTAGCTTACTATATGTGAAAACATCCAGACCAAATGTAATGCATGCAGTTGGACATGTGGCACGATTTCAAGCAGCACTAAATGAATCACATGTATTATCAGTGAAGAGGATTTTCAAATATCTCAAAGGAACAAAAGATTTTGGATTATGGTATCCAAAAGGAAATGATCTATCACTTATTTCCTACACATATGCAAATTGGCAGGTTGCATTGATGACCGACGAAGCACCAATGCAGCAATGTTCTACTTGGGTGAGTGTTTAGTATCTTGGCTAAGAAAGAAACAATCATCAATACATTTATCTACAGTCGAAGCAGAGTATAATGCAACAATAGGATTTTGTACTCAGGTTCTATCGATGAAACAAACTTTGACAGATATACTGGTTGAGTATGATGAGCCCATTCCAATCTATTGTGATAATACACACACCATCACTATCTCAAATAACTGAGTGATGCACTAAAAAAGGAAGCACATTCCAATAAAGTATCACTTTATATGGGAACAAGTCACAAATAAGAACATCAGAGTTGAATATGTGGGAACAAAATAACAAGTGGCAAACATATTTACAAAACCGCTTCCAAGGGAAGCCCTTGAGTATCTTCGCCAGAGACTCAATTTCTACTCCAAAATGAATGCTTTTGAATGCTTATGTTATATGTCTTATATTTACACGAGGAAGCACCATAAAGAAGACAGTTCAAGTTGGGAGATCAATTTCAGGAAGAGTTTATTCAGGGGGAGCAACCCCTGATGGAAATATACCTTTTCCATTGATGAAAAAGGGGGAGAGATTTATCATATGCAAAGGTAAATGCTTGGAGAAAGAGCACAGAGGCATGGTTCCAAGGGGAACGATGGTCACAAGAGGGAGAATGAGTGATATGACTTCAGTATTGCATTAGAGTGTTGCCATCAATGCCAAAGGGGGTTATTGTTTATTATTTGGGTTGGTTGTCATTGATGTCAACCCTTGAAGAAAGTTTGGTAGAGAATTCTGGTAGCACAAAGGTTTGAGTAATGGACCCAAGTTTGTTTGATGTATAATGGTATGAGTTTTAATATATTTGAATGTAATACTATTCTATATGTATAGTACATGTCATGCCATTTCCGGTGGTATGTGGAATGTCACATAACTCCTCACAATTAGAGAGTTATGGCCATGTGAAGTTGGAGAACACTCATGAGTCATCTAGAAGCCCCAGAAGGTCAAAGTAGTCAAAGTGGTTGCAAAGAAGAAATTATTTAAATAAGACTATTTTAGATGGCTAGTACATTTCATTCCATTTCCAATGGTATGTGGAACGTCACATAAATCCTCACAGTTAGAGAGTTATGGCCATGTGAAGTTGGAGAACCCTCATGAGACATCTAGAAGCCCCAAAAGGTCAAAGTAGTCAAAGTGGTTGCAAAGAAGAAATTATTTAAATAATAAAGTGAAGTGATGAGTGTACTATAAGTCAAAGTGGATACAAAATAAATTGTTTAAATAATAAAGTTAATGGAGAAATTAATAAGTGGACAAGTGGTTAGAAGYGGGTTAGCCCTAAAATAARGAAAGTGGTTTAAGATGGTTAGAAGGTGACCCCTTGAGGAAGCTACATAAAAGTATAAATAAGAGGCAAGAGTCTCTCATTTTAATTACACTTGAGAATATTGAATATCTATAAGTGTCTTAGGTAACCAAAGGACATCTAAGCCGAATTTAAGAGGGAAGGTGAAGTAAAGAAGGCCGAAATTCAAGGTAGGATAAATTCTTTTGATGATTCTTTCTAAGGTATGTTATTTACAGGTCATCTCACCATTTTCACAATAATTTGTTTTATAGAATGATTCAAACTGCGAAATATGGAGACTGTTGAGGAAACATATCCAAGTAGTTGTTATAAAAATTTCATCTTGTGGGTCATTGTATTTTTGAAGTTACACTCCATGGAAAATAGGGTTTGTGGCTAGTCCTGAAACTAGTCTAAAACAGGTGTTTCGGCTAAAAACGTCATAATTTATTCATAATAGATCCAAATTCAGTAAGACAAAATGTATTGGTTAGAGTACAGTCTTTAGTATTCCATTTACCAATTTCAGATCCATACAATAAATATTCTTTGCGGGGCACACTCTACAATCGCACTCTCTAGAATAAGCCAGAATTCAACAATGTATGCCATTTTTGCTATAACTCCTTTTATGAGAGGTTCCAAGCAGTGAAACTTGGAGGAATTGCATTAAAGACACTGAAGAACATTGTGTACCATTTTTAGACATTTATTCATTACAAGTACATAGTTATGATTATTTCAAGTTAAGGTTGTTGACTAATCCAAAATTAGTCATGTGAGACTAAAGTAAAGTTTGATGAAAATGCTAGTCTCTTGTTGTTAAAGTTAAGTTAGGTTTGCAGATATGTGATCATATACACCAGCTCTATTATAGAGTTACAAATCAGATTTGGATGATGAAATTGATGAGGGATTTTGGTTGAGGTACATGTTGGGTACATGGTTGAGACAAGTAGTTGATGAGTTGGCACATACATGAGGTGTATAGTTGATGATGTTGGTACATCTTGATGAGTCATAGTTTATGTGTATTTGATGCATGATTGGTACATATTTTGTGCATGGTTGATGCACTCGTTGATGGTATAGGTTGGTACATGGTTGATGCACTTGTTTATGGTATAGGTTGATTAAGATTGTTTATGGTACAATTTGATTACAGGTTGTTTGGTGTAGGTTGATTGGTATAGGTTTACAGAAGTATATCTCATAGTGATAGTGTGACAGTGGTTCTATCATTCTACTTCTACATCAGGGTGGTTGGACGAGGCAAGGACAGGTGGTTGTAGCCACCTTTATGGTTAAAAATGATTAAATTTATCTATTATTGATTTATCCCCCCTCTCAGTAATCCAACAATTGGTATCATAGCATGTTCCTTCAAAAAATAGTTTAACCATTGGAAGTAGGTCATGGATTATTCTAAGAATGGAGTACCATTGTTTAATGGTCAGAATGATTTAAAGTATGAGCTATGGAGTGGAAGGACAAATCTATTTTTACAGGCACATGGGTATTATATTTGGCTATCATTCGTTACAGGATATGATATTTCAAAAAGGGAAAAGACTGCAGCCAAGAAGGAATTGAAGAAGAATAAAAAAATAGCAATGGATTTCATCTGGGAAGGATTACCTAATCCGCTAAGAGAAAAGGTTGGTAAATTTTCATCAGCCAAAGAACTTTGGGATAAGTTACATTATATATATTATTCACCCATCACAAATTTTAAAAATGACAAAGAAGATGCAGTTACATATCAAGAAGAAATATGTTCACCATGTCAAACAGATTCAGAAGAAGAAGAGTACATAATCAACAGAGGTATTCTATTTTGATTTAATTGTGAAAAATGTGGACATCTTGAAATAGAATTCCATGAAGGAAATGAGACATAAAAACTAATTGAAAAAGAAGACAATTATGAAGAAGAATTGATGAGTGCTTTAGATGAACTAAGAAAATAAAGAGAAGAAAACAAGTCACTCAAGAAATAATTGATGAAACAAAAGGAAAGTGATCACATTTTTGAAGAAGCCCAATAGGTCATCAATAACTTAAGAACTCAACTAGAAGAAGCTAGAAAGATTGAAGAAAATCTTAAATATCAAAAGTAGTATTTGGAAGCCAACATAGCAACATAGAAGGAAGAAGCAGAAATGAGAGAAAATATATTGACTGATCATCTTAAGAAAAGAACTAACGATCTAAATCAGCTTGAGACGAAGTTTGGTCAAGAAGAGAAAGGACTTCAAGAAGACATAATCACATTAAAAATCCATCTTGAAGAAGTGAAAAGAACATAAGAAGTCATGAAGTCTCAGATAATGAAGAAAGAAGAAGAGGTTGAAAAGATTGAAGAAGAAGTTGTCACATTGAGAAGTAAAATCATGAAGCTCAACAAGAACATTGAAGAGACAAAAACATCCACATCAGTTATAGAGAATGAAGAGAAGAACTCTAGGTTTCTAGAAAAGGAGAATGAAGAAAATAGAAAGAGTTATGCAGAAGTATTCAAAGGAAGGAATCATGGTCAACCAAAATCTAGGAAAACTATTAAAAATACATCTTCAAGAAGACCATCCATGTTCAATCCACAAAGAAGCTTCAATCATGATCATGATCAGTCAAGGTAGAAATTCAGAAGGACTACACCAGAAAGAGGACCATTCACTCCCAGGTATGCAAATTTATTTTATGGTCATTGTTTTTATTGTACTAATGTTGGACTTAAGGTTGCAGATTGTAGGGATTATAAAAATGTTCAAGCAAGAAATACCTATGTGGCCCCACATAACATTGAATGCCACAAATGTAAAACTATGGACACATAGCTAATGATTGTAGAAGCATGATCGATACTTCCATGAAAGAGAACATTGATATCAGATATAAGAAAGTATGGATAAGAAAACATGAAGAACAGGTAAACAAAGACCAAGTCCCAGAGATCGCAAGATTGACAATAAAATGAGATGAAGAAAATTCTATAGAGAAAAAGAAAGATGTCAGATACAAAAAAGGTTTGGAAAATAACTAAAAGAAAATAAGGACAGGTAAATAAGGAACATGTTCAAGAGATTGTAATTTCAGGCATTGCAGTGAAATATGAATCCACAGACACAAAGAAAGAAGTCAGAGATCAGATAGATGATGAATCTACCAATGAAGATGATGATGAATACACATCCGAGCAAGAAATGTGCTGATCCATCTGACTTAGAGAATCCCATGTAACATCAATATTAGACAGGGGGATTCTATGCGATAGCTCTGATAGACCAAAGAACCATCCTTCGAGCAGCTTGCAGAGTTTAAGTAGACATATCCAGAGTAGTCAGTTAGCAAAAGTACAGTTTGATAGTTGTAGTAGTGAAGACTTCATGATAGTATAGTAATAAATGGGTCAACATTTTGGACAATTGTGTAGTAGATTATTGAATAGTATGGACATAGATGGATTTGTGAGCACACTTAGCAGGTTTGGACAGATATATGACAGTGGACGAGAGCATGGATTCATATATTGGTTTAGAGACAAAGGAAAATTATGGATATTAATTACATAGGAAATGGTTTGAATAATTCTAATGAATTCCAAATTGACAGATATTTTTTGGACACATGCAGTGCATACAAAAATTCACATTCAAAATAGAGTAATGCTCAGAAACAACAATGAAAAAACTCCCTACGAGCTATGGAAAGGAAGACCAGAAAATGTGAATCACTTCATAATATTTGGAAGAAAATTCTACATCAAAAGAGAAGATGGGAGAATGAGAAAATTTGACTCTCGTGTGGACAAATGAGTACTTGTTGGTTACTCAAGTACAAGGAAAGCATACAAGTGTTACAATCTGAGATTAAACAAATTTGTGGAAAGAATCAATGTAACAATTGATGAAACAGGTGGACGAGAATTGTTGACCAAGTTTTGGATATCCTTGGTCACTTTTGACCTATTTTGGGACTTCGACAGGATGTCGAAGGCAAATCCCAATTCGAAGCAAAGATCGCCGGATATCAGACCCCTTTTAGGGATTTTTGGGTTTTAGGATCATGTAACAGGTATGGGGATGCCGACCCATGGGTTTACCCATGCTTAGGCCTATTTTGTAATGTATAAATAGATGTCTAGGGGATGTAAGGAGAGGCATCAACGCAAGTGTGTGATGCTAAGTGCTAAGTGCAAGTAATAGTTGTACATGCTTTGTGCATGCTATGTGAGGCTTGCAAGGCTGAGTGCAAGTGATTGTAAGAGATTGTGTAAAGGCTTTGTGTTGTAACCTAGCTCGGGGAAGGAGGATCTAGCAGAGTGCACATAGATCTCATGTCCTATGCAGAGTAGGATTTTGTGGCTCTGTGCATGTAGAATCTTGACATAAGATAAATAAATAAGAAGAAGAGTTGGTGGACATAGCCCCAGGCTGGGGGTGAACCACATATATCCTGTGTTGCTATGCTTTGTGTGATGTATTGATGTTTTTATGTGTTTACTTGCTTAAGTGCTTTGTATAGATGAATGATAGATAGATCTGTTGATGCTGTATGCTTAATAATATGGATGAATGCTAGATCTAACCTATGTGGATGTGCTTAGTGTTTGAATATACTAGATCTAGTTGAATACTGCGCTGCTCTATAATTAGGGTTTTCTCTGTGAAGTAAATATTGGTTAAATACTGACGAAATGTAACTGGTAAGTTCTTTGTTAAGGTGTTATAATCACAGATCGGTGTCCCAGCTAAGGTTGCAGACATCTGAGTCCTGCAACCACCCTTGCCTCTACCTTGGGTGAGACTTCATCTACTTCGCAGGTGTTGCTGAAAGGTCCGGTAGTTAGGGTTTTGTTGGTGCACTCTTGAGTGTTGAACCCTGGGTCTGCCCCTGTGCCAACAAATGGTTCCGTTGCTAGGACCTGAAACTGTGATTGCTGGGAATTGAAGAAAAGACCTAAAATTGTGATTGCTGGGAATTGAAGAAAATACTTGAAACTATGATTGCTGGGAACTGAAGAAAAGACTTGAAACTGTGATTGCTGGGAACCGAAGAAAAGACTTGAAACTGTGATTGTTGGGAACTGAAGAAAAGACTTGAAACTGTGATTGCTGGGAACTGAAGAAAAGACCTGAAACTGCGATTGCTGGGAACTGAAGAAAAGAAAGCTCTGTGCGTAGATATGTTGCTTTAGTGTGCAGTAGTCTACTTAACTTGTGAAGATTTGTTCTAAGAAGAGAAGTCTGATATGAAGAAAAGAGGTAAGACCTGAAAGCTTTGTGCTCTGATAAAGGAAAAGTGAGATTTTTTTTTTTTAAAGAAGTAAGATCTGAAAGCTTTGTGCTTTGTTACAGGTAAGAACATTGAAACATTATGATTGAAAAAGGTAAGTTAAGTGGAATTTTTTGTTTCAAAACTATGGATCTAGGTTTGTTTGATAAATTCTGTCCTAGCTTGAAAAGTAGGGCACAACTAGATGAAATAAGGTTTGATTTGAATAGATATGATAGAAATAATGAAAGATATATTATTCCTATGCATAGAAAGAATGTTTGGACTAACAAATGGATGCAGGATCCTAGAAAGAATTTTTTGCAGGTTAGCTACTATGATCCTAGTGCATAATATAGGAAAGGCTGGGGATCATTTAAAAGAAAGAGAGGACTAACCCTCTGTTATATTTGCAGAAGAATAGACCATCTTGCTAAGGACTACCCTGGTAGAAGACCTAATTGTTTTTGTTATAAAGCTATGGACCATGAAGTTTTGGATTGCCTTAGAATGATTGCTAAGCTTGAAAGAATGAATATGAGAAAATAAAACCCTGAGAAAGGTCAAGAAACTAAAACCATGCCAGAACCCTAGAAAGAATCAGAGACTGTATTACTGCAAATGAAAGAAACCCTAAATGATCACCAAAATATCAAATTATGAGAGATCTTCAAAGAAAAAGAATGCATAGAAACAAGAATAGGAGACTTCGACATTGACTATGTTCTGGATGAAGAAACACAGGTGAATATCATGACAGAAAGAACTTGGGAAATTTTGGGAAAGCCTGCTATGATTCGTTTATTAGGAGGAATAAGATTATTTAGAGGAAAACTGATAACCCTATGTGGAAGACTTACCCAGATATCTATGAGTGCTCATGGAACTTCAACAAGGGAGGATTTTGAGGTTGTTAAATTCATTGAGAGCAGCGCCCCATTTGCTATATTAATAGGAAAAACTTGGATTGAGAAGGATCAAGTTAGAAGAAAATAAGAGAAAGTCTTAGAACAAAAGAAGAAAGAATTAAAAGATTTCATGACCAGGAAGATAACACACTTGATTGCAGAACATGAGAACATATCGAAGCTGTTCAGAACCAGAAACTTGGATGTCGAAGTTGAAAAAACTGAAGAAGACTCACAGAAGAGTGGAACACCTACACCAGACAAAGAAGAAGTATTACTCTCTAACCCTATGAAATAATCTCAACAATGCAAAGTTTCTATGCCAAAAAAATATAAGAATCAGAATGGAAAGAGAAATATCGAGACAAAGATCATAGGGAAGAAGGCTAGAAAGCTCAGTAAGAAGAGAGCAAAGATAGAAAATTTGCAGAATGTTCCAGAGGGGACTTCACAGAAGGAAGGTTTGCAAAACTGGAACTTTGTTGGGATACGAGAACAACACAACATAAAAATTCTCCATGGTGAAACAATATAACCGTTGGAGGCCTTATGACCGTTAGACCAATGCTCCCGAACAGTTAGAACAATAGTTATGGCCATAAAGCTCACCATCGAACCATTGGGACCACGCCGCAACGGACATAACCGCATTGATGAAGGCCTCTTGTCCGTTGGAGAGATCCGTTACACCACTATCTACTTATTCCGATGACTATTGCACCAAGAACACTTTTGTGAATTATATCTGAGATAAAAAGAGAACTCATTGCTACCACGCTATTTTTACTGAGATTGACACTTGTTCTATTGCATTGAAAATTTATCGATCTGAGTTATCTGATCGTGAGCATGCATGTCAGACAAACTCAACGCCGTAGAGAAGTCAGTTGAAGAAGTTCTAATCGATTTGATGGTCGAGAGAGTGATGTCCACAAGAGTTCAAGCTTCATCGACGCGAGGAGTGAAAGCCTCTTCGTCAACTGCTCACGGATCCGAACCATCCCGAGTGGTAGCCGAGAAATGAACCAAGCATTGAGATGATTTGGCGAACGCGAAGTTAATCTTGACTATCCTACCCAACTACATCCCACCTTTGGATGGTGTGGTGAGTCGTGACAGTGTCCCGAGGGACTTTGATTACACCATGGTTACTGTGTACCTCCTGAAGGGGATACGTTCAGTTAGAACGCAACAGGATAAGATTGCAACATTGAAGTTCAACGACTTCAACCTAGGGGACCGCAAGAACTACAACATGCTCTCTCCTTACAGGTACTTGACTAGGATGAAGGGGAAGAACTCAAAAATTATCCCCCAGCCATAGACTATGAACCTCGTGTAGTCCACCCTCTTGAATGTGATGAAGATTCCACATTTTGGAAGGCACTAGGAGGTTAACGCATGTGTTAAGATACTGCTATCATGTTATCATGGCGGTTATCTATGGCTAGACAGACGCATCATAGTTGATCCGAAATTGATCCATAGGATCACCAGATTGAGGATGCAGGGACCCGACCCATAAGACTTCTACCCAAGGAAGGCTACAGATCGCACATTGGCACAGAGGATCAAAGACACATATGGTGATGTAGAAAAGGGGACGCGAGGCTACAAGGTAGCTTCCATCCAGAATGATGCAGTGCGCCTAGCCTGCCAACTGATTGTAGGAAAAATCATGAGAAAGAATAGACCTACACAGATCACAGGATTCATTGTTGACCTCACTGGAAAATGTGTATAAGGACTCTAGATGAACTGGGTGAAGTACCTAGTCAACCAACTGGAATTGGACTGCCGCAAAGCTCAGGATCAGGGCTATGAATTTCACTTTAGCTGGATCCTAATCCTCATAGTGTTTACTACTTGGGATATGCCAGAAGGTGCAACCTTCCTGGACATTGATCCATTCAAGCTGCTCATTGTGAAGTTCACCACACTCTGGTACTCGAGCGTTATGGGAAAACAATGGCAGTCGAACACAATATTCCGCATGTACTATCTCCAGTTGAAGAGGGCTATCAAGGATGTCCCTCACATGACACTGAACACCCTGCACCGGTTCAGACCTCTCATGAAGTTCCACGCAGATCGATACTTCATTTATATCACCGCACGTGCAAACGAGCATAAGGAAGAGCTTCAGTCATACTATAAGCTCACAGAGGAGGATATCGAAGAGATAGCTAAGGACTGGTCATCAGACCTCCTTATCTCTGCTGACCCTACAAAAATGTCTGATCCTAGACTAATTGGTAGCTCAGAGGCCACTCAAAAAGAAAGCGACACACCTGGAACCAACAGAAGGAAGAAGACCGAAGAAGTACAAAAACTGAGCAGTGCATCAGATGAAACTGCTTCAGACTCACCTAGAGGAGTAGGTGATGACGAAGTAGATAAATAATAGACTAATGGAAAATATGATCAACAGAAGCAAGTCGAAGTAACATCACCTAGGGATCCTGTTGATGAGGTCGATCCCTTGAAGAAAAGAAATTTTTCCCCCACGAAACCTACCTCGCAGAAGAAGTCAAGAGATAACAAAACCATGATGCAAACTGTGCTCACAGTCAATGACTTCAACTTCATCATCACAACTATAGTAGATTCCTTACATGATGTCTTGCATAAACATGAAACCAAGCAAGAGGAGATGTATGACATAATCGAGGTTGAACTCATAGGGGTACAACAGGCCCTTCAATCTAGTCGCGCAGTATCGACTATGACCCCACCATCAGAAGCACCCAAGTTGGGAGATGAGCCTACCCAACTTCGTAGACTAGATGATGCGATCAAAGCTCTCCTTCGTTGCCCATAGGAAGAAACAAAATAGGCCACAGAGGCCCTAAATCAAGTACAAAAAGTAGTCATAGAGAGACGTCGAGTTGTGCAACAGGAGAAGGATGCTCTCCAAACAAAGTTTGAAGAAGAGAAAGCATAGATTCAACAAGAGAAAGAGCAGTTGCTCGCAGAGAAACTCGGAGTCAAAGAATCAGTCAACAGATCACTTTGCTCTGTGACAGGCTTAGAAAAAAAAGTGGAAGAACCAGTAGAGCAGCAAGTAGCATAGCTTGCGGAAGCTATCCAACAACTTCAATAGAGAATCACATATCTGGAACTACGAACAGTGCCCAGTACTCCGTAGGATGTGAGAGATCAAAGAGAAACCACGACTCACAATGCAGTTGAGAGGATCAAAGCATTCACCATGGAATGTAAGAAACTAAGTGATCGTAGTGCCCAGACTTATGAGTGACTCAATGAGGATCCTGAATTGAAGGCACTGGAATCACAACTCTAGGAGGAAAAGCAGCAAGAAGAAACGATACAGGCACAATTGAAGCCCCTGTCAGCAGTCGAGAGGATGAAGAGATCCCAAGAACAATGCATTGCTCAACAATAGGTCCACACCATTCAGAGAAAAGTCATGGAAGTGACTTAGAGGCTCCAACCAATACAGGATGAGGCTTGCCAACTGTTCACAAAGATTGAAGGCCGAGGATAAGAACTGGAGAAATTCGTCACCACAGTTGAACAATGCTTAGAGGGACCTGTCAATGAAGAAGTTATCCAAGAGTTCACCGAGAAGGAGGCCTTGGCACAACAACAGGTCAAAGCAGCTCAAGCCAAGCTCGAGGCTTTTGAAGCAAAGCTACCTAGATCTGAGTGACTCGAGACGAGTCACAGGTGAGTGTTGGGGGCATGTTGTCCCTTGACCAAGTTTTGGATATCCTTGGTCACTTTTGACCTATTTTGGGACTTCAACAGGCTGTCGAAGGTAGAGCACATGTTGAAGTGAAGATCACAAGATCTCAACGCCCTTTTAGGGATTTTTGGGTTTTGGGATCATGTAACGGGTATAGGGATGTCGACCCATGGGTTTACCCATGTTTAGGCCTATTTTGTAATGTATAAATAGATGTCTAGGTGATGTAAGGAGAAGCATCAGTGAAAGTGTGTGATGCTAAGTGCTAAGTGCAAGTAATAGTTGTACATGCTTTGTGCATGTTGTGTGAGACTTACAAGGATGAGTGCAAGTGACCGTAAAAGATTGTGTAAAGGCTTTGTGTTGTAACCTAGCTCGGGGAAGGAGGATCTAGCGGAGTGCACATAGATATCCTGTCCTATGCATAGTAGTATTTTGTGGCTCTGTGCATGTAGAAGCTTGACAAAAGATAAATAAAGAAGAAGAAGAGTTAGTGGAAATAGCCCTAGGTTGGGGGTGAACCACGTATATCCTGTGTTGCTATGCTTTGTGCGATGTATTGATGTGTTTATGTGTTTACTTTCTTAAGTGATTTGATATAGATGAATGATAGATATATATGTCGATGCTTTATGCTTAATAATACAGATTAATGCTAGATCTAACCTATGTGGATGTGCTTAGTGCTTGAATATACTAGATTTTGTTGAATATTGCACTTCTCTATAATTAGGGTTTTCTCTGCGAAGTAAATATTGGTTAAATATTGACGAACTATAACTGTTAAGTGCTCTGTTAAGGTGTTATAATCACATATCGGTGTCCCAGCTAAGGTTGCAGACATTTGAGTCCTACAACCACCCCTGCCTCTACCTCGGGTGAGACTTCATCTGCTTCGTAGGTGTTGCCGAAAGGGCCGGTAGTTAGGGTTTTGTTGGTGCGCTCTTGAGTGTTGAACCCTAAATCTGCCCCTGTGCCAACAAGAATCAAAGGAAGAAGAAAATGAATCAGTGGAACATCTTTACGAATAAGAAGTAGAAGAGGAAGATGAAGAAGATTAGACATAAGTAGAAGAGCAAGTTCAACAAGTGCCTCCAAAGACACCTAGAAAATGAGTACAAAAGAATCATCCTTTAGATCAGATTATTGGAAACAAGGATGCAAGAGTTGAGACTAGAAGAAGAATCTGTTCACCAGAACAAATGAACCTAGCACTCTTATGTACGATTGAACCAAACAATTTTGAAGAGGCCAACAAGGATGAATTCTGGAATAAGGCCATGGATGAAGAATTTGATCAAATAGAGAAGAATGACACTTTGGAATTGGTTCCAAGACCAAAGAATAAGAATGTGGTTAGCACAAAGTGGGTTTTCAGAAATAAATTTAACGAAGATGGACATGTTACAAGGAAAAAAATTAGATTGGTATGTAAAGGATACACACAGGTTAATGGAATCGACTTTGAAGAGACATTTTCCCCAGTTACCAGAATGGAAGCAATCTGATTGCTTTTAGCTTATGCATGCTCCAAGAATATTAAAGTGTATCAGATGGACATGAAATCAACTTTTATGAATGGGGAACTTGAAGAAGAAGTCTACATCGAACAACCATAAGGATTTCAGTTGTCATAGAACCCATATTATATGTGTAAATTGAAGAAGGCCTTGTATGGTCTAAAACATGCTCTTAGAGCATGGTACTCTAAACAGGATAAATATCTACAGTAGGCATGGTTCAGAAAAGGAAGTGAAGAAACAACCTCTACATCAAGCCAAAAATTTGCAAAGGATATGCAAAATGAATCTGAAATTTCATTACTCGGAGAACTATCCTTCTTTCTAGGTCTTTAGATACGTCAAAGAAACCAAGGAATTTTTATTTCTCAAACTAAGTATATTAGAAAAATGCTAAAGAGGTTCAGAATGGAAGATTGCAAACCAGTTACCACTCCTATGCAAATCAGTTGCAGGTTGAGAAAAGATGATGATTTAAAGTCTACAGACCAGAGGAAATACATGTCAATGATTGGTAGCTTACTATATGTGAAAACATCCAGACCAGATGTAATGCAGGCAGTTGGATAGGTGGCACGATTTCAAGAAGCACCAAATGAATCACATATATTAGCAGTGAAGAGGATTTTCAAATATCTCAAAGGAACAAAAGATTTTTGATTATGGTATCCAAAATGAAAGGATCTATCACTTATTGCCTACAAAGATGCAGATTGGGTAGGTTCCATTGATGATCGACGAAGCACCATTGGAGCAATGTTCTACTTGGGTGGGTGTTTAGTATCTTGGCTAAGCAAGAAAAAATCATCAATATCTTTATCTACAGTCGAAGTAGAGTATGTTGCAGCAGTAGGATGTTGTACTCAGGTTCTATGGATGAAACAAACTTTGACAGATATACAAGTTGAGTATGATGAGCCCATTCCAATCTATTGTGATAATACACGTGCCATCAATATCTCAAAGAACCTGGTGATGCACTCCAAAAAAAATCACATTCCAATAAAGTATCACTTTCTATGGGAACAAGTTTCAGAGAAGAACATCAGAGCTGAATATGTGGGCACAAAAGAACAAGTGGCAAACATCTTTACAAAACCACTTCCAAGGGAATCCCTTGAGTATCTTCTCCAGAGACTCAATTTCTACTCCAAAATGAATTCTTTTGAATGTTTATCTTATATGTCTTAGATTTACATGAGGAAGCACCATAAAGAGGAAAATTCAAGTTGGGAGATCAGTTTCAGGAAGAGTTCAGTCAGGGAGAGAAGCCCCAGATGGAAATATACCTTTTCCATTGATGACAAAGGGGGGGAGATTTATCAGAAGCAAAGGTAAATGCTTGGATAAAGAGAACAAGGCATGGTTCCATGGGGAGTGATGGTCACATGGGGGAGCATGAGTGATATGAATTCAATATTACATCAGAGTGTTGCCATCAATTCCAAAGGGGGAGATTGTTGATTATTTGGGTTGGTTGTCATAGATGTCAACCCGTGGAGAAAGTTCGGTAGCGAATTTCGGTAGCACAAAGGTTTGGGTAATGGACCCAATTTTGTTTGATGTATAATGGTATGAGTTTTAATATATTTGAAGGTAAGACTATTCTATATGGATATTAAATGTCATTCCATTTCTGATGGTATGTGGAATGTCACATAACTCCTCACAATTAGAGAGTTATGTCCATGTGAAGTTGGAGAACCCTCACAAGTCATCTAGAAGCCCCAAAAGGTCAAAGTAGTCAAAGTGGTTGCAAAGAAGAAATTATTTAAATAAGACTATTCTATATAGATAGTACATTTCATGCCATTTCCGGTGGTCTGTGGAATGTCACATAACTCCTCACAGTTAGAGAGGTATGCCCATGTGAAGTTGGAGAACCCTCATGAGTCATCTAGAAACTCCAAAAAGTCAAAGTAGTCAAAGTGGTTGCAAAGAAGAAATTATTTAAATAATAAAGTGAATTGATGAGTGTACTATAAGTCAAAGTGGATACAAAAGAAATTATTTAAATAATAAAGTTAATGTAGAAATTACTAAGTGGACAAGTGGTTAGAAGTGGGTTAGCCCTAAAATAAGGAAAGTGGTTTAAGATGGTTAGAAGGTAACCCCTTGATGAAGCTACATAAAAGTATAAATAAGAGGCAAGGGTCTCTCATTTTAAATAAACTTGAGCATATTGAATATCTATCTATAAGTGACTGAGGTAACCAAAGGATATCTAAGGAGAATTTCAGAGGGAAGGTGAAGTAAAGAAGGCCGAAATTCAAGGGAGGATAAATTCTTTTGATGATGCTTTCTAAGGTATGTTATTTATAGGTCATCTCACCATTTTTGCATTAATTTTTTTTTATAGAATGATTCAGACCGCAAAATATGGAGTTCGTTGAGGAAAAATATCCAAGTAGCTGTGATAAAAATTTCAGCTTGTGGGTCATTTTATTTTTGGAGTTACACTCCGTGGAAAATAGGGTTTATGACTAGTCCCGAAACTAGTCTAAAACATGTGTCTCAACTAAAAACGTCATAATTTCTTCATAAAAGATTCAAATTCAGTAAGACCAAATGTATTGGTTAGAGTACAGTTTGTGTTATTTTGTGTACCATTTTTAGATCCATACAACAAATATTACATGTGGGTCACGCTCTACAATCGCACTCTCTAGAATAAGCAAAATTCAACAAGGTATGCCATTTTTGCTATAACTCCTTTTATGAGAGGTTCCAAGTAGTGAAACCTGGAAGAATTGCATAAAAGACACTGAATAACATTGTGTACTATTTTTGGATCTTTATTCATTACATGTACATAGTCATGATTATTTCAAGTTAGGGTTGTTGACTAATCCAAAATTAGTCATGTGAGACTAAAGTAAAGTTTGATGAAAATGCTAGTTTCTTTTTGTTAAAGTTAAGGAAGGTTTGCATGTATGTGATCATATACACCAGGTCTATTACAGAGGTACAAATCATATTTGGATGATGAAATTGATGAGGGCTTTTGGTTGAGATACATGTTGGGTACATGGTTGAGACAAGTAGTTGATGAGTTGGCATATACATGAGGTGTATAGTTGATGATGTTGGTACATCTTGATGAGTCATAGTTTATGTGTATTTGATGCATGATTTCTAAATATTTGGTGCATGGTCGATGCACTCGTTGATGGTACAGATTGAGGTACAGTTTGGTGCATGGTTGATGCACTTATTTATGGTACATGTTGATTAAGGTTGTTTATGGTACGGGTTGATTACATGTTTTTTGGTGCATGTTGATTGGTATAGGTTTACAACAGTATATATCACAATGATAGTGTGACCGTGGCTCCATCATTATACTTCTATGTCAGGGTGATTAGATGGGGAAAGGACATGTGGTTGTAGGCACTTTCTAGTTGTAGCCATAGAACGTAAGGAGTTGTAGCCTCCTTCTGGTTGTAGCGAGAGAATTTGGGAGTTGAGGCTTCCCTGAGGTTGTACCCTGAGAAACTAGGGGGTTGGAGCCTCCTTCCAGTTGCAGCTGAAAAACAAAGGAAGTTGGTGCTTCCAATGAATGTAATTATTAAAGACATATAAGAAAAAACATTATGTGGTTTTCTCCCACTTTGCGTTTCCACGTAAAAACACTGGTGTAATGTGTATGTGTATGATTGCTCATTTGCTCATTGTTTATTTACTCTGCAACTATTGGATGATAATGCTACATTGATATAACACTTGCATTTTATGGTTAAAAAATATTAAATTTCTCTATTAATGATTCACCCCCCCTCTCAGTAATCCAACATAATCAACTACAACTATTGGAAATTTTTAACATACATAATTTTATTGAATAAAGGAATTGTTTGTTAAAAACTGAGAGAGAAATAACACAACAAGAAAGCATGGACATAAAGGCAATATTTATCCTATAAACCCTTAACCAAGATAACTAGCACCTAATATATATCTATTAATCTTGGCCAAACTAGCCAGGCCATTCCAACACCGGCCATTTGAGGCTACTTGAGGGTTCTCACAATAGAGTATCTCAAGCCATAAAATAGGCCTAATCAATTACAACCCTATTTCCTTTAGCAGAATTAGATTACAATGCAAATACATGCATGGCCTCGAGATAGCCATGCAAATACATGCATAGAGTGGAGATAGCCATGCGAAGACATGCAAAGACATGCATGGTGTGGAGATAGCTATGCAAGGACATGAAAAGACATGCATGGCCATGCAAATACATGCAATTACTCACATAAAATACCATGGGCCCATAAACCACTAAAGGTAAACCCAAGAATTGTTGGGGTATGTGCTCAACTACATACTTAGTGACATAGTCATTTTTTTCATTTCTCCTACTATTTAGGAGGACTGCTATTTACAACATGTCTATTTATAGCAAGTCTATTTTTAGCCAATGGATTCCTATATGTAATATCATGGGAAAATACCATGGGTTTCCAAAACCATGGGCTCATAAACCACTATTAGGAAAATTCCCATTTCTTAGCCAACATTAGGTAAATTCCTATTTTTTAGGGGAAGAGCGCTTCACTCCTTGAATTTAGGATATAGTTCCTATTTCGTGGCTAGAGAGAGCACTTGAGTGAGAATATTATTCTCATAAGATAGTGTGCATTACCCATCTTATTCTTGGAGTTAACCTATTTCATATTTTTTGTTACTTTCCATATTTATGAAATTCTCTCTCAATTAGGAATTTAGTTCCATTCTTGGACTTTAGTCTTATTCTATGAGGGTTTTTCTATTATGGAATACATGTTGACTTCATCTAGAGTTATCACTATGTTCACACCTATATTTTTAACCTTTTCTTACTATTAGCAACTTTTGACTTTAGTTAACTGTTGCAAGTGGGAGAGGTTGATTTTTACTTGAGCATGCACATGGAAACCCCAACCTAGTGCACATTACTCCTCTTATGGAGAGTCCTATATATTTTACTCATGATTAATGAATAATACAATGTAATTCGAGTTGGTTTCTTAGTCTCTTATGTGTGAAGATTGATTCTATTTTTCTCTCTCCTCTCTTTCTTTTGCAATTAACTAGTGTAGTATTTCCTACTCACAATTAGGTCTTGGAGTGTGGTTTAATCCTACAAAAATCAATGACTCTATGATCGAGTCAATATTAACCCAACATTCCCCTCTTTAAATTTGACTTGGGATAAACACCTACCTCCCTCAAAGTTTATAACTCGAGTATCAAGAATACAACATGCCCCCCTATCACCTAGGTCTAGGTCTATACTTTCTATCGATGAATCATCAAACATAGGGTACACATGCCTAAATAGGTCTTACAACCATATGCCCATTTACATGTGATAAAAACCAACTCCATAAAAATATTTATAGTTGTATGTCTAAGCACATGGCGTTATGAAACATCAACCTATTTCATTGCAAGCATCCCTTCTACTCCAAATACAATTACATAGACCAAGTACTTATCTTATCACTATATTCCCAAGCACATGATGCAAGAAACATCTATGAGCATATTTACCAACATCCCTCCTTGCTCCAAATATAGTGAGCCGAAGCACTCATTCACTAAGTTTTTCTTCCTTAATGCACTTCCGCCTATACTCCATGTCGATCCACTGTATGTCCGAACAAATGATGCAAGAAACATATACCAACTTCTTTACCAACATCCCTTCCTGCTCCAAATATAGTGATCCAAAGCACTTATTCACCAAGTAATTCATCCTCAATGTGCTTATTCCTATGCTCCATTTCCATGTGTCATTCACCATGGCTCATAAACCCATGAATCATCACTTCAATTTGTGTGCATATCTCTCTTCCATGGGTCATTCACTTTACCAACAATTTCATAAGCATGGATATCAACATCAAACCACTCTCATTGGAGACTCCAAGTCTACCCATCTCTGATACCATGTTAAAAACTGAGAGATAAATATCACAATAAGAAAGAATACATATAAATGTACATTAGAGATTTATCCCGGAAACCCTTAACCGAGAGAAACAACACCTCCATAGATATCTATTAACCTTGGCCAAACTAGCCAAGCCAGGCCAATAATACTGACCAATTGAGGCTACTTGAGGCTACAAGAGGCTTCTTGCAATGGAGTATCTCAAGCCATTAAATAGGATTCATCAATTATAACCCTAATTTATTTACCGAAATTAGATTACAATGCAAATACATGCATGGCCTCAAGATAGCCATGCAAATACATGCATAGAGTGGAGATAGCCATGAAAAGACATGCAAAGACATGCATGGTGTGAAGATAGCCATGCATTGGAGATAACCATGCAAGGACATGCATGGCCATGCAAAAACATGCAAAGACTCACATCAAATACCATGGGCCCATAAACCACTAACGGTAAACCCAATAATCAATGACTCTATGACCGAGTCAAGATTAACCCAACATTGCTTCCATGCACATACATTTCTAGTATAAGTAGAAATTTAAGAGGTAAGTATATAATTATTCATAAATGACCTTCTCGTTGAATATTATGAAACAAATCAATTTATTTATAACACTAAGCCTCTTATCTTAAAGTTTTGATCATGATTATAATTGATTGTACATTTAGCTTGGAATCCTCACAATTTCTCATCCATTCAAATACTTCCAAGGCCCTCTTACATTTCCCAAATCCACTTAAACCCTTTAAAATTGCTAGAATATCCCCTTCTTGCATTTGGGTTGAATGTAAAACATTCCCCAAACTCCCATCTTTTTCAAGTATTGAGTTTGGAAGAGAGTTGTAATTTTTCGAGAGATTTTTCTTCCTTGGTTTCCTTTTGAATGTGTCATAAAATAGAAGTTCAAATTGTGCTTTTGTATGTGAAACAATTCTATCCAATTCAACACTACATTTATCTATTTCACTTAAGGAGATATTTAATTTATTCTACTGCTAGTCATGTTTGGTTAGCATCTTGACGTTAAACTTTAATGTTCAACTAAAACTAACATAACTAGAAATATTGAATAGACCATTTGGAATTTACATGCAATGAATATAATGAATACCTGAAGGTCATGATCATAACATTTAACATAAATATGATCATCCATATCAATATTCCCATAAAATCTCATAATAAGAGAAGTAATCAAGCCTAGTGGGTTAGCTTGAGTGGTTGAGTGATGTGAATATTATTGGATATTCTTGGGAAGACTTCCTTTGTGGATATTATTAGGTCTCACTCGATGTCCCCATCGAGCCAAGGTTGCCAAAAAAAAAAAAGATAAAAAAAGATAAGTAATACAATCATATGTTTTTTCACCCAACACTTTTTGGCAAATGAAATGAGTCCACCAAATTTCTTAGGGACTATCTTCACCCTGTTAATGAACAATCTCAATCTGAGAAAGTTGGCCCCAAGTTTAAACAAGGAAATGAACAATGAGCAACTTCATTCACTCAAAATATAGATCTAAGGGAAATCATTCTCAATAACTTCAATTTTCAAGGTGCAACAAACACGATAATCAAATCACCTACTTAATTATGTAAAATGTATATATATGGTAATATGTTGTAAGAGTATTCCAACAATTCCATAGTTTTCAATATTATCATTAAAGTTTCGAATCTTTATCATGGTTCATCATTAGGACAATGAGTCAATTTATGAGAGGGGTCAACCCATCCTCTAAATAGTAGTTATCCTAAAAGCACAAACTATGTCGGCTTCAAAGGCACATTATGGGATAACCGAATCCCAAATTTATGCAATGCTATCTTGATGCTCTATTTGTGAGTTCCTTTGTTGATGGAATAAGGGAGCCTAGCCGTGTGACCTTCACATTGTGCTTTTAAAGTTGCATTAGCATAAACTAATAACCATAAATCACATCCTATCTACCTAGCTAGCTACAAGTGCATGTCCAACATTCTACATGAAAGGTTATCTAAGGTGGCCCAAAACTACGTTGACATGCCTCATTTCTCAATTTACACAAAGGACATTGCAACCAGAGATGTATTTACATTCTCAAATTGAGACTAATACATGGAAGGGATATATTGAATAATAGATAATGGAAACCAAGCCACATTGCTCCATTTTCAACTCATGCACAATAGATGTAGCTAAGCCACATAACTCCATCCATAGATTTTAATCCTTAAGTGCCATTCACTTCCCTTCACTATGTTTCTTTATGGTATCCATCAATCTGAACCAAGAATAAGAAAATAACATGAGTATGGGAGTTACAATAATTATCAATGTATAGCATGAGAAATGGACATCTCTTTCCTAAAGTTAAAGAAATATTTTAGAATATCTCCCCAAAAAAACATTATAGAGGAATTACAAGTCTTCATCATATTACGAGCCCCAACATCAATGTTTTGTGAATGCTTATGAAAACTTCATACCAAAGTCCCTAGTACACATATATAACTATACTTAATTAGTAAGAAGTTAATTTTCAACATACTACACACACACCTTTTTCTCAAACATTTGTTGTGTATTATGATGGGCAGGATTAACATTTAGAATATCCATTATAACTATTTCATTTCTCTACATATTGAAAGTTTATAGGGAATAACTTGCACAAAACCCTACTATGAAAGGTTACAACTATTAAACTCCATTAGTCATGTTTTATAAGAACAATTATATCACACACTTTAATTTACCTACAAATGATCATAGTATAGACATGATTATAATATAATATAATTATAATTGAGTTCCTACCAAACAATACTTCATACTTCATAGCCACTTCCCTTATATTGGATAGAGTCCCATTGACACATTTAATATCCACATTTACTTATGTAAGTTTGAAACTTTTGAAGGACTTTAAGGAACAAGTAAGAAGTCATATCCTTGGCTCTAATTTAGACAATACTTCATAGCCACTTCCCTTATATTGGATAGAGTCCCATTGACACATTTATTATCCACATTTACTTATGTAAGTTTGAAATTTTAAATAAGGGAATTAAGGAACAAATAAGAAGTCATATCCTTGACTCTAGGTTAGTTGAAACTATTCCCTTCAGTGCATTGGGCTCCCCATCCAATACTTGTCAATCATAATAGATAATTACTAGAGCTATCAACCATAACAATAATTACTAAAGCAAGGACCTATCCTTCAACCAAGTTTAGGTTGATTGAAACATTTAACAATCTCACGAGTGCTCTAATTTTACTCGGCTATTATCTTTCCAATCCATTAGTTTTTTAGTGTTTAGTGTTTTCACATAAACATTGTGTATGTTTACTTGAAATCTCATGAAATACTTAGAAAATACACTTCATTTAAGAACCATAACATGATGCATTTATAAAAAATACTAGCTTGATACCACTATTATTGATGTCGGAGGTAAAGAATCTATGAAAAATACTACGTCGATGGCACTATTATTGATGTGGGAGGTAAATAATTTAGATTCTCATGGGCATCAAGTCAATGTGACACTGTGTGATATATATGTGAAAAATAACAAAGTGACAAGGATGGCAATGGTGTACTTCTTAAATGACATAATTAAATGTGATGCACAACCTTAGTGAATCAGAGAGAGGCCATTTGAAAATTCATTTAAAGGAGGTAAAATGTTAACAAAAATCATGAAAGCAAGGTTCTCATTTTTGGAGTATTGGATTTATGCAAATTTTATTAATTACTTGTTTAAAAGTGTAAGAATAAAGATTGCTATATCTTTGAAATATAGGACCTTTATTTATCCATGTTTTTTTCATTGTTTGTATAGATAAGACCTTTATTAGTCCTTTCTTTCAGGTATAGATAATACCTTTATTAGTCTCTGCCTTCGGCTAGGGACTCTAGCTTCAACTGTGAAGTCAACGATTTCATTGTGAAGTCAACTATCGTTGACTGTTTATTAGTTGGTATATTTTGTTGTAGCAGTTGGTTCATTTTGGTAGTTCCTTGCCTACTTTTCATAAATGATTTCAATTGCCCAATGTTTTTACATTTATTTGGTTTTTTAATTTTTTTTACATATTTTTTATTTTCTAAACTCAATTTGTCATTGGTCCAACATGATTGATGGGACTAAATATCTCTGGTGGAAGGTGTTGGAAATACTGAGAGGGGG
>ML789587.1:324586-353779 GCA_009831015.1 Picea engelmannii
CCGACATAATTAAAATAGCATTACTAATCTAATATGCCCCAATTAAGGGGTAATGAGCCAATATTAGGGCTTAACATCGGTGCATTCCCTAGAACCAATCACCCTGCGTTACACACTTCATATGCGAAATGGCCTTGTGGGTCGTTTTGTATGAAAACCCTTAACTGATGCACTATATATCACAACACATCATTATAGATATTGGTGCTTGACTAACAATGACACATCGGTGTGTTATATTTAACACGCCTCTGTTTGGTGCCTTATTTTTGATAGGGGGCACCATACATGGTGATTATGTTTTTGTTAATAGCACCAATTAGTTTTTCACTTTTTTATTGCAAACAAAAACTAATTTCAGTTTTTGATAAATACAAATTAGTTATATATGTTTGTGTTATATATTTTAAATTTCAAATGTGTGTGTGTGTGTGTGCCTAAAAAGGATTTTATATGAATTACATATGCTGACGACGCTGAGTGTAATAGCAACAACAACAACATTAGCATCCATAAGAAAAATAATTTAATTCACAAACTACATATGCAAACCTCCGCAATTAAATTTTGTGGAGGTTTTGCTTTGCAGAGGTAAAAACATAGATCACCCTTCGATGCCTCTCATAATTTAGCACATGGACTGAATCCTCTACCATTTCCTTAGTGCTCTGCCTCACATCTCCTCCACGAGCCACTCAAATTAGTACAATATATTGTCCTCTTCATTCATGTAGCCATAATATGAACTCGAATCAATTCGCTTGTAGATCACATACCTACACCTCATGTTTTTCACCTCGAGGGGGCTTATTGAATAACTCCTTGAGCATGGAGAGTAATCTTGTAGCCCTGAAGTATCTATAATCAGGGTCCTTTCCTATGGCACCGGGCACATCAACTTCATTCCCTTCCAACTTCATCATCTTAGCCCCTACTTTGGCATAATCAGGACTACCAATCTCTACAATCAAAGCTTCCTAGTGCCCCTTTTCCATGTTCAACAATAAAGGACCCTAGTGGATGTATTAATTATAACACCGTGTTAGCATTGAGAATGACCTAAGCTCCATATTGTAGATTTAATAGAAGTTAATAAGCATATTTGGAAAAACAATCGATGATCCATAAGCTTTGTCATCATGCCTTATTGTTAAATATTAAGCATTCTCTTGGCCATAGCCTGCTCCTTTATGAGATCCTCACTCATGTACTTACTAAGAATTTCATCATGTTTCTTCTTCTCCACAACCATGCGCTCGATTACTTTCTCATCCAGAAGGGGAACATGGGCAACAAATCTCTATCTCTCTCTATTGTTGGTTTCCCTTGTCCCACTCTCCCATTTATTCCACCACATCTTCATCTTCCTCAAATAGGACTGACCTAATGGAAACATCATCCCTGCTCTTAATCGTCAACCTAGCCTACCTCTATATAGACTCGATCCTTTGCCACTACCTCAACACTCTGGCTAGCATCTCCTCCTCCGTAGTTCGGTCGAATTTCTCCAAGATATCGTTCTCGTCATCCTTGTTGCCATAATAATGTTGAGATATTCTCTCAAACCTAGTTATGATCTAATATCATGTTGAAATTCCCCTCGACCTAGCACCTGACAATTAATCCCAAACAAAATATATTTACTGAATTAAATCACAACTAGGTTACTCAATGAAACATGCAGCGAAAGCATAAACTAGGAAACTAAATCAAGCACATAAGAACACCAAGAATTTTGGGTGAACCCTTGGAAAAAACCCTAGAGGGAAAACCAGTCCATTGATTCTTTTATTAAGGTCAAATCAAGGCTCTCGTAATAAGTAAAATGGCCCACTGAGATAATTATACACTACAGACAAACTTGGAGACTCATGTGCTTTTGTATGGCCTTGTACCAACAAGTTTCCTAATACATCAGTGACTTGCCTTTCTCTGACCTGCTAACATCAATTACTTGCCTTTCTCTGACCTGCTAACATCAATGACTTGACTTTCTCTAACCTGCTAACATCCGCGAATTTCCCTTCTCTGACCCGCAGATATCGGTGACTATCTCCACTGAGACTCATGGATGTGTACACAACGTCTGTATGGAAAGATTCATATGAATTTGCTCTTCCTTGTGGCTTCTGTCCTATGAAACCCACTTGTATTTGCTTCTGCTCTCTCTCCTCCTTGACTTGTATGACCTCTAGATGAAAATTCTTCTCCACCTATCAATATCTTGAATCATGATCATTTGTGATCCAACCCTCTCATCAATACTTGGATGAAATCTCTTTACCCTACCAGTGAGATATCCCCACTCTAGTGTAAGAAAAAGTCCTTCTTTGTTCCTACACTCCTCACACTAGAAAAAGTAATTATTTTCTATCCTCAACCTTGGTATCTCACCAAGTCTCTCACAAGTGTATCTCACACATGTCCCTACCTTGGTCTCTCACCAAGTCTCTTGACCTCGACCTCTCTTCAATAGTCTCGACCATATTG
Source organism: Picea engelmannii (assembly GCA_009831015.1). Taxonomy (NCBI): domain Eukaryota; kingdom Viridiplantae; phylum Streptophyta; class Pinopsida; order Pinales; family Pinaceae; genus Picea; species Picea engelmannii. Next base: position 327,077 of record ML789587.1, read on the forward strand.
ACTCCCTCAACACAAGTTTATTCCTCCTTCTCCTAGCCTTACTTTTATAATCATGAGTTACAATCTATTTATAATATCCAAAGTGATTTATGGTTGAAATTACTTCTCACTCCCACTTAAGATTCAGATTACATGGTGCATGAGAAGCATGTCCTGAAATAACTCAATTAATTAATTAATTCAATTTTACTTTAATTAATTCCTTATAACTAAAGTAAAATCAAGACTATAATATATTTAACTACTTCCACATGCAAAACACATGCATATGTGGAAGTACCTGTCCGATGTTACCAAAAACATCAACACTCCCTCTTAGCAAGGAAGGTACTTCTCCCACGTGGATTTTTCTCTATCTTCACTATGAGATATGGTACCATGTCTTCTCTCCAATACACCTGATTGGCTACTCCCTCTGACACAAAAGATATCCCTTCCATGATGGTCTGACATGTCTATGAAGAATCATTGAATCTGAACATGCTCCTAGATGTCTCTTGCTCCTGGGCATTCTGCATGGAAATATCGTACCATGAGTCTTTCTTGACTGACTTGGAAGGCTGCCCCTCCCACCTGAACCTAAAAGATGACACCCTCTAAGTTACTCAACCTTTGGAGATACCTGCTCCCTATTCTCTATCATTGTGTTGATGGAAATTACTCTCATAGGTTGGCCCTTTAGCCCATACAAGTTTCTTTCTCTAACTCCAAAGACAATTGCTTCCGAGCTAGATCCTCTAGGCATAATAAGTGCCTTTCCATCTTGAAACGCTACATCAAATCCCTTCTTCTCAATCATTTAGACTGATATCACACTCCTCTTGAGTTCTAGCACCCATAACACATCCTGCACTCTCAATGTGCCTCTTGAATCCATTCAGAATGGAACTGTTCTAAATCCCTTCACTGCATGCTTGGTCCCCATACCAAATTCCACATGCATCTCTGAGTTAGAATCTGTGAAGCTCTCGAACACCTCTCATGTTGCTATCATATGACATGTAGCTCCATTATCTATCAACCATGCATCATTTGATATGATGCCCACGAAAGTATGAGAAACCAGTAAGAACTCTGGTTGTTCAAATTTCTTGAAGAACTCGTCTACTTGAGCCTTTGTCAATGCAACTATCTCTGATTTCATTCCATTTCCCCTCTTCTTCCTTTTCGGACATTGCCCTGCATAAATTCCAAAATTGTGACATGAAAAGCACTTGAATTTTCTCATGTCCTTCTTCTTTCTGTCATCTTGAGCGGTCGACTCTCCACTAGTAATCTTCTTGAAATTTCCCTTCATTTCTTGACTAGCAAGAGAAAATTTCTCATCATGGCTCCCCTTCAAACCATCCCTGGACTCTAATCGAGTCTCCACCTGAATACAATAAATCCATATTCTATCAAACCCTGGAAATGTCTCTTGTGTATAGATCCCCTACACAAAAGGTTCCCAAGACTTGGGAAGACCTCTCAACGCTACATTAACCAACTCAACATCATGTATTGTCTCACCAATCATTGCAAGATGATCTTAGATTTGTGTAATATTCATAGGATAATTCACAATCATTTTCTCACTGGACATCCGAACAACTTAAATCTAGTGCTTCAAATGTAGCAACCTGCATGTATTCTTGTTTTGGTATAGACTCACCAAAGCATCATACATTTCCTTAGTATATTTCTTCTAAAAAATATGCAAAATCAAGTGATCCTTCACTGATTCTAGTAACACCCGCTTGGCCTTCACTTCCTTCTTCTTGTGAACTACCAATTCCTACGGATCCATAGGATCTACAACCATAGCCTAAACATACTCTTCGAGGTCATTCTCCTCTAACAACAGAAGAATCCTTGCCTTCCAAGCCTGGAAGTTTGTTTCCCCTTCTAACATGTCCTCAATCTTCAATGTGTTCACCATATTCAAGATTTGATCTAATAACCCTCTGCTAGAATTACCCTGTATTGTTATGTATGACCTATCCATGACTTTCCCTTCCTTGACCCATGAATATTATGACTTGTCCTTCTGTGACCGGTGGATGTCTACAACTATTTATACTATGACTCATGGATGCCTCTGTATACCTGCAAAAACACATGTTTTTCCCAGTACTGTTGTTTCCCTAAAAATATTTCCTTTGATTTCCTTTGTTGGTTATCTACCTGATAAGATCTGTCCTCTTGGTTTCCAACCTTCAGAGACTAGGATCCCTCTTTCCTTCAAAGCCTTGGATCTGATACCATGTTGAGATATTCTTTCAACCCTAGGTATGATCTGATACCATGTTGAAATGCCCCTTAACCTAGCACTCGACAGTTAATTCCAAGAAAAATATATTTACTGAATTAAAGAAAAGCTAGGTTACTCAATGAAACATGCCGCAGAAGCATAAACAAGGAAACTAAATCAAGAACATAATAACACCAAGAATTTTGGGTAAACCCCTAGAAAAAACCCTGGAGGGAAAACCATAACATTGACGTTTTTATTAAGGTCAAATAAGGGCTTCCATAATAGGGAAAATGGCCCACTGAGGGAATTATACACCGTAGACAAACATGGATACTCTTGTGATTTTGCACGGCCTTGTACCATCATGTTTCCCAATACATCCCTGACTTTCCTTTCTATGACCTTCGGACATCTGTAACTTTCCCTTCTCTAACCCGCAGATATCCACGAATGTCTCCATTGAGACCCGCAAATGTGTATGGAAAGCTTGTACGACAAGCTCCATACAACTCTTCTCTTCCATGTGGATTCTATCCTCTGAAACCTACTTGTGATTGCTTCTTCTCTCTCTCTCTCTCTCTTCCTTGACCTATATGACCTCTAGATGAAAGTCCTTCTCCACATATCAATATATTGAATTATGATCCCTTTTTATCCAAACCTCTCATAATTACTTGGATGAAATCTCTTCACCCAACCAGTGATATCTCCTCACTCTAGTGTAAGCAAAAGTCCTTCTTTCCTCCTACACTCCTCAAACTAGCAAAATTCATTCTTTAATATCCTCAAACTTGGTCTCTCACCAAGTCTCTCACAAGTGTACCTCACATAAGTCCCTACATTGGTCTCTCACCATGTCTCTCGACCTCGACCTCTCATCAACAATCCTGACCATGTTGAATCCCTCCATACAAGTGTCTTCCTCCTTCTCCTAGCCTTACTTTTATAATCATGAGTTACAATCCATTTCTAATCTCCAAAGTGATCTACGTTTGAGATTACTTCTCATGCCCACTTAAGATTTATATTACATTTTGCATGCTAACCATGTCCTTAAATAACTCAATTCACTAATAAATACAATTTTATTTTAATTAATTCCTTTTAACTAAAGTAAACTCAAGACTAGAATATTTTCGACTACTTTCACATGTAAAACGCATGCCTATGTGGAATTACATGTCTGATGCTACCAAAAACATAAACAAATAAATGACATCAATTCGCTAGTATATCGTATACATAGACCTCGTCTTCTTCGCCTCACGAGGCTTATTGAATAGCTCTTTAACGTTGGGGATAAATTTCCCATACACACTTGTACAATTGGTTGCTGGAATATTTTCACATGCCATCTTCCAACAGTCAATTGTACAAGTGTGCCTGGGAAATTCCTCCCTTGAGTCAAATAGATATTCGATAAGCCCCCCGAGGCAAAGAGGATGAGGTCTAGGTATGTGATTTACAAGTGAATTGACGCCAGATATTATGGTGACATGGATGAGGAGAATGGTATCTTAGAGAAAGTTGAGAGGCCCATAGAGGAGGAGATATGGTCTAGAGCATCAAGGGAGTGTTAGAGGATTGAGTCTATCTAGAGGGAGGCTAGGTTGATGATCAAGAGTGACAAGGTCATTGCCATTAAGCTGGTCCTATTTGAGGAATATGAGGATGTGACGGAATAAATGGGAGAGTAGGACAAGGGAAACCAATAGTAGAGAGAGTGAGTGTTTGTTTCCCATGTGCCCCTTCTGGATGAGAAAGTGATTAGGCACATGGTTTTGGAGAATAAGAAACATGATGAGATTTTTAGTAAGTACACGGGTGATAATCTCATGGAGGATCAGGTCAAGGCTAAGGAAATTCTTAATATTTAGTGATAAGGCATGCTGAAAAATCTTATCGATCATCGATTGTTTTTTCAAATATGTTTATGAACTTCTATTAATTATACAATAAGGATATTAGATCATTCTTGATATTGACACATTGTTATAATTAATACATCCACCGGGGTCCTTTCTTGTTGAACAAGGAAGCTCCGATCGTAGAGTTTGGCAGTCCTTATTATGCCAAAGTAGGGGCCAAGATGAAAGACTTGGAAGGGAATGAAGTTGATGTGCCTGGCTCCATCGGAAAGGGCCTTGACTACAAATAATTTGGGGCTATGAAATTCCTCGCCATCCTAAAAGAGTTCTTCGATAAGTCCCCTCAAGGAAAATAATAGGAGGTGCAGGTATGTGATTTACAAGTGAATTGACAACAATTCATATTATGGCTACAAGAATGATGAGGATGGTATCTTTGAGAAAGTTGAGTGGCCCGCAGAGGAGGAGATGTGAGGTATACCACTGAGGAAGTGACAGAGGATCGATTCCATGTGCTAAACTATGAGAGGCACCAAAGAGTGATTGCCTCCACAAAACTTTAATTGTGGAAGTTTGCATATGTACTTTGTCAATTAAATTGTTTCTCGATGCATTTTTACGTAACAACCACTTCGGTGCACTTTCAATTGCCCTGGTGCATTATAAATAGTATAAGACACATGTATCTTGTGTTTTTTCAAATCATGTTGATGTTGTTCTTGTTTGATTTATAAAATGTATAACAAGTATGCTAATGATTTCTCTGTTTTTAAATTAAATTTAAGATGTATCACTCATTAGAATTTAGAGTTGTCATATAATATTTAACTTTAGTTTTATGAAATCGTTTACTTTGGATTTTAATTGTGAAAACTTACAACTATTAATGCCATATAAGGTTTTTTTTTTTTGTTAGCTAAATATCCCTGACTTGTAGGATTGGCCTGTGACTAAGATTCCATGACACAGGGGCATCTAAGCCACCAAAATAACCAGGGGATCGCACCCGACTTGGACCACACCAACCCTTAACATGGTTGGATTTGAGGTGTCCCCGAGGTTTTGAACTGATGACTTCACTTACAGAGTGCCTTAACATCACACTCCCTCACCCACTGCTCTACACACAAGGACTAATGACATATAATGTTAAATTCATCTTCAAGGTGAATTGTTTAATTTCCAACAAGATACAATATGTTGATTAAACAAGTTTACAAAGAAAAATTACCTTTATGAAATGTTATTTTCTCATTTATTTTATTGATGACATTATAATAATTGTTCAAAATTACACTTATAATTGTTATATTTATGAGTAGTGATGGTACATATATCTTCCATATTGGGTTGTTCTTTTTTTTTCTTCCAAATATTATATTGGGATGACTTATGCCAAGGTTCATATTAGACCATAAAATGCACCTCACTTTATATTAATAACAATAAAAAAATAATAAAAGTGTTAATAGAATCAATATGTTTTTATAGTTTGTAGGCGAAAATGCCATTTTTTTTTAAAATGATTGTGTTAAGATGCAAAAACATAGACATGCATTTTTAAATTATGATACATGTTACACGAAAAATATTGAAATAATAGGAAACAATTTAATATTTTTATAATTTTGTTAGTATACATTTGGAATTAATAAAAATATATCTATAAATGCATGCAATTCATAAAATAATAACATTTATATAAAAATATGTATTTTGAATCCATAGAAATAGATCAAAATGAATTCATAAAGATGAGTCTGTGTAAACTATTTCAAACTATTGTCAAAATGAACTCAATGACAAATGATTTGGAAATGATGAATTTAATTAATTGGTTTATGTAGTCCCAACCACCACCATGTTTTTTAGGAAAAAATAAAATTTGACATAAAGTCATTAGATAACATGGACATATCATACTTTCCCTCCTAAACTTTTTAATTTTACATAATGTGAATGCATCCTATGACATTAATGTTCTATGTAAATTCTACAATTACTAATATTCATTCTCATATTTTTTGTAATCATGTAATCAATATCATTTTATTAATACATATGTATGATCAAATAACTAATATACAACTATCATTTGTCCTCTACAATTAATCCTAAGAGATCCTTAACTAATTGATGTTTTCCATATTCCTTTTGTGAGACTATTTGATATTATAGGGTCCTTTGCATCATGAATAATCCATAAAGCATCGAATTTAAGGGCAAAGACATTATTTTTCACATGTGGGCCATATTAGTCCCTAATACAATCCCTAGTGTGCAAGTAATGGCTAAGGTTCATTATAAATTTTCCCTGTGTTGGTTTCAAATCTGATGCATAATGGCCCATGAATTCTAAAATCCCGCTTCATGCCCTAAGACATTTGTTTTCATCCTCCAACCATGACTAGGGCTTTCAAACTCATCATTGGTGTGGAAAATCTCATAATGGTGCACATATCATATCCATGGGATAAATGTTCCCTTTATAGGGCCTATGTGGGTTTGGGACCATATATAGGGCCCAAGAGACATTAAATCATATTTCAGGCTCTATATTTGTGTTCCTTCTCATGCCATGTCTAGGGTCCTTGATACCCTTTTATGGAGCGAAAAACATTGTAACATCACTTATGAAAACATCATGAAGTGGTTTATGGAACAAACAAAAGGGATCATGCATGAAGTTGATGGTTAAAAAATTGACAACTGGGAATTTGGGAAGATGCTCTCGCATGAAAATGTACATGTTATTCAAAATGTGCACACGCTCCTTTTAAAATACCCTTAATGCCTTTTGAAATACCATGCAGACTAATGTGAAGTTTGCCAAACAATAATTAAAAATAAGCATTCATGCACTTTAGAAATGTGCATGCATTAATAATGGGAACACATTATTTTAACAAAAAAATATATAAATTATATAACAAATTTCCACCCCTAAAATGTATCAAGAGTAATTTAGTAATTTGTCTAAAATATTTTATCCCAACATCCATTTTTGGCATTATTTACATACTTGGAAAGATCTTGAAGAGATATACAACTTTTATGTTATTAATTTTCTATGTTTCTTGATTTGTATTTTCTTGTTTTCAAAATAATATAAAAATAAATCTTTTGGCAAGAAAAATAATATTTGCAATTTTTTCACAATTTTTTTTTCCAACATCCATTTTGGTTACTCTTTAGATAATTGCAAAGACCTTGAAGTGATCTACAACTTTGTTGTTATACACTTTTGTTGTGTCTATATAGATGTTTTTTTTGTTTTTTAAAAGAATAATAAAAAAATTATTTTGGCAAATAAGATACACTTTTGAAGGTTGTACTTTGTTATGCAACCATTTTAAATTAAATGCCACATTTAATAATGAGATTACTCCCTTAAAAATGCTTCTCTATGAACGTTTTACTCCCTAATCAAACATTGAACTGGCATATATGCCCTATAGAGGGAATATATGGTCTTTGAGTGGGATACTAGTGCCATCATGGAGGTTTTGTGCACCAGGTATGGATCTTAAACCCTTAACCATGGTCCAGTGAGGAAAACAAGGAGCTTATGCCCAATGTGAACCTTCTAAGTCTTATGGGCTAGGAACAAGGCCTTGAACGACCACTTAAGCACTATAAATAGGATTTTGGGCCTATGAGTGGGAGATGAGTGAAATTAGGAGTTTTGCACTCAAGGGATGATTTGGGGGACTTTATCATGGTATGGGTAGGAATTCAAAGGACTTGGGACCCTAAATGAAGTTCATAGGCACTCTTATGAGGTTTTTAAAATGAGGGGTGAATCTCAGAGAATTGACCATTGTAGGAGAAGGAAAACGAGGGAATTAGGTTCTAAATGAAGCTTCTATGGCTCATGGGAAATGAACAAGGCTAGAAACCACCACAATGACTCATCTAAATGAGATATTTGCCCCCAAGTGAAATATAGGTGCTATCATTGATTTTTCTAATTATGAATCTCCTAGTAAGGAAATGTAAGTATTTGATTTCGTGAGTGAAGAAAATAATTAATTTGTTAAGGTTAAAAGAATATTAAATTAAATTAATTTTATATTAATATTAAAAAACTCAATAAATAAAATAAACAAAATTCAATGTGTAGAAGTTATAAGGAGCTTAATCCCCATATTTGATGGAATGATTATAACATGCAACTAACCACTTTATAAAACAAATGTCGAATTAAGCAATACATTTACATTAGTTCCATTAAAAATCCAAAATTAAAATTACTCAATCATTTTTTTCTTACGCCCCAGGGGGACATCTGAAGGTAGACCCAATACAATGTATTTTTGACGAGATGTTGGTGGTCTACGAAAGTTATATTTTATTAACAACTCATCACTAGGAGACAAACTGTGTATTTCATGCACACCAACAAATTTGGATGCCTTCCTTTTCATAAAGAACTCTTTGTCATTGGAGTGTTCTTGAAAGGAACAAATTACACTAAATAATGAGGCCTTGCAACTATTTATGAATCCTGTGATTTTCCCATGAGTTCGTGGACGATCGTCGATATATAACAGGTTTTTCCTATTAAAGTTTCCAAAAACATAACCATTCATGAACATACTATAGATGGAAATGCTATGTTTGTATTTGACAATATTCAAGTAATCAGATCAACTATAAACATGACCACAAAATGGAATAAGTGCCACTAATTCTTTGGTAGGAACGAATACATGTGAAATCATAAACAACCTGAGATTTGCAACATCTATTTTAGACTTGGAAATCATATAACTATTACCACAAAAAGAGAATTTGGCTCCAACATCGGACACATGCATGGACAATGACCAAGCGCAATACAAAGCTCAGTTGTAATAGGTTTGGTATTTACTTTTGTTGACTTGTATATAACTTAGCCTTACCCTTTTATTCATTTCTTTACTTAGAAAAAATATTATTTCATAGTGAGTTCACAAGTCTCTTTATCAATGTTCAACGTCATACAAATTTCACTTTCATTTCTCCTCCACCTACATATTGCACCATGACTTAGTCACTTTTCAAATTTCTTTTAATATAGCAGTGGGTTCGCAGGTTAGTGGACTTGCGGATGTGCCCCTTTTGTTTTTTCATAAGTATTTTTTATTCATCGTTACTAAAATGAACATTGTCTTTCATTATCTACATTTTTCTCTATATTTAGTTTTTTCTTGATATCTCATGTCACAGTGGGTTTGTGAGTCTTCAAGTTTTGTAATTCTCCATTATATGCAAGTTCGACCGACCGAACACAACACTTAGACTTTTTATCCACTCTCATCATTAAACAATACTTAGCTGATTTTCAAGTCACGACGAGTTTGTGGGTTGGCGGACTCACGGATTGGTATTTCCTTTTTCTTCTATGCCTGCTTCCCCACTGTAATGAATGTGTTTCCTTTTTCACTTGTCACGAGACTTATTTAATGCTAAATCCTATAGAAGATAACTTCTAATTAATTTTGAAAAGGTCGTTAGCAATAACATATTTCGCAAGGTAATTTCCATTTAATTCATATTAACTACTTCATTGAAAAAAGGTTTTCAGTTGTATTACCAAGAAAATTTTTATTTTGAAATCAATGTCCAAGGGATATTTACGAGATTATGATAACTTCACCAAAATGGCTATCAGAAGAAAACAGTTATGTGGAGACACTCTGAACTTGTTTGGATGAGAAGACTAGAACTTTCACTGGTCAAGATCTTATTGGTATTACTCATCACTTCCTCTGCCAGAGAAAAATGAAAATATAATTTGCACATCAAGTCTACTGACTGTAAATAAGTAATCTCATGGTGTGATGACAAAGTCGTCCAGAGCCAAAGGGTAATTCAATTCCAAAGTGATTCCCCTATTTCTTTAGCACCATCAGTTTTCAGGAAAATGCTTAAACTTCCAGAGTCGACCTTCACTTTCAAAGGAGATGAAGCAAGAAACTTTCTCAAAGAAAAGAATAATGGATTGGAGCTCTTACAAGACTAATTAGAATATCCTACAAAAATTCAAGAAGACATATCTATAATTCAGGTCGGTTCATTAAATAATCCCTATCGATAATTAACATGGCTTTTAACCATAATTACAGGTCAGGAATCCACGACAACCATCCCTCGGTTGGCCCTCTATATCTTATATTTTACAATTCATGAAGACACAATTTTTTATTGCGGAAAAATCATTTCTTCTCTACACAATTGTCAAATTTTAAAAGCGAAAATAAATTTTATATGGCTTATTACTTGATATTTGTTATCACTTACTGTCATGTCTTCAAGGGTTTGAGTATCAGCAAAAGGGTGAATTTTAAAATCAATCCAGTGACGATGTGATACCAACATTTATGGAGACAAAAATTCAACTATTATTTTCATGAAGGATAAAATGAATTTGTTTATGTTTTCAAAAAACTTGTTTTTGAAGAGAATACTTCCATACTATCATGAGAAGCATCAATTTTCTTAGACAAAAAAGGGACTATAGAGAATATGGATAATTGTAATGTTGTGAGAATTTATTGCTCTCATGAAAGATCCCTTTTTCTACCTTATTATTTGTTATTGAGGTTGAAAGGAAATATAATTTATGGTTTCATTTCTTCCATGAGAAAATAAATAAGTAGTTCAATCCACTACCATGGAGAATTGGGGAAATATTGTTGAGAGGAATCTCTAAAATTGATGAACTTGCAGTCCAACTTGATCAATATAATTTGAAAATTGTAGAGGAAATCAGGGGATTTTACCCAAAATATATCTTTGTTGATCACATGATATTAGTTGGGTTCAATAATGCACTTACTAATACATTCATTTTTGGAGAAGAAGATGGTGATAGTCATGATCCTTTGGCTCAAATTTTTGAGAAAATAATAGATGATATTCAAACTATTGTGAGTACAGCAGTACGATACAAACATAAGGGAAAAGTATTTAATGAAAAAGGTGCTCAATCTCCTATTATCTCACAAAAGAGAGGCCCGCCCAAAAAAAAATCAATCGGTAACATCACAACAGAGAAAGTATTCAACAAATTATTCAGGTGATGGAGGTGACAGAAACCCTCCAAAGGGAAAATTGGAAAAACCACACAAACTTCAAATGAAAAGAAAAAGTACTAATTCTCAGCAGGAAGTTGAACAATAGGAAGTTGAAGAAGTTGATATTGAGAATATCCAATTTCCCGATGATGACCAAAGATTGCAAGAAACTCAACAGCTTGCAACTGAGCTTATCATTCAAGAAGAAGAATCCATTTCTGTACAAAATGCTTTATTTGATTAAACTTTCAGAAAGTTGATTCTTGAAAGATCTTGTTCAAAAAACAAAAGGGGAAAATATCGCGCTGAATTTGACCTTAGTAATTTGTCTGCATCTAGAATTGCTAAGTTTTATAAAGCTATAGGGGATGCTCTAGATGTTTCGATAGATGATATGGAAGATAAAAATATCAGGCTTAAAGAAAGAATTAAGGAATTAGAGTATACTCTAATGCCACCTTCAATACTCGCTAAGCCATTTTCAACAATCCAACCCAGAAAGATATCCAACAAAACCCCAGAATCGAGTCTAAGGATAAAAGGGGTATCAAGTCTACTTTCTGCAACTGCGCTATCTTGAAGAAAATTTCAAGAAAAGAATGTCTCTTATTTTAGAGACTTGGGATTTAACAAATAAATTCGTCTCTCTTGGTTCTAGAATTCAAAATACAAGGGAATATTTACAAGCTAACATAACAAATGATGAAGAATTTTATAAGAATGTAGTCTCTGCATTTGTTATAATTTTTTTAGGGATGACTGAATACCAAAGAAAACAAGATTTTCCTTCTCTGATTAGTGTTAAGCAATTAAAGGCATGTTGGATAAAAATGATCAATATATTAAGAGAATTATTAGGTGATTTGAATGCTTTAAGTAGAAAAAATATTGAAGCATATTCTATATTGGCGGAGTTAGACCTTGCATGTACTACTATTGAAGTACACGATCCAAAGTTAATTGTAAATTCAATTCTTCAAACAAGACAATAATTTTAAGAACGTGTTGAACTATTGAAAGGGCTATCAACGAAAAAATTCAACACCATGATTGAGTACACAAAACATGACATTTAAAGTTGGCTTGTTGAGTATGTAAATAGAAATGAAGACATCATAATTACATTACAAAAACTTCCAATTGATTATATAGAAATTGAAGGCACCTTATTTGATATAAAAGTTAAGGAAGAAGTGATTGTTTCTCCTTTACATGATTATATTGAAAAATGGTTAGAATCAACATTAACCAAGATTATCGAGGATAACCAAACAGAAGCAGTTGGTACCAGTGAATAAATTATCGCCAGACAAAATATAAGAGCAACAATGGCCCAAAAATTAGACAAGAGAGACTCTATTATAGTAAGTCTAAATTAATCACATCCCTTTTGTTGTCATTTCAGAATTCATCCAGCTATATTTTTATTTTTATTTGACCCAGGTTGCAGGTTACTGGATGATGGCATGTTACAATTGGTAGGGTAAATCAGATGTCCATTTTCATCAAACATTTGTCTATGATATCTTTCCCCTGATAAGAGATTATGGAATTTTTGCATTGGTGGAATATATTTCTCATCTGAACTCGATCCCAATTATGATCCTACAAAATTCAATGAATAAGTATTCAAATGCCCATACATAGATAACATCAATTCAATCAGAAAAATGAATTATAAATAAAATCTAGACTTACTTCAAATGGTGTGGGAGAAGTTGACAAACTTGCAATGATATGGAATGAGTCGGAATCTAAAGTATTGACCATTTGATATTATAACCTTCTTGTCCCTGCATTTGAGACAAAACCATCATCAATATGTGCATGAATCTGATATTAAAATTTATCGTTGCTTATATATATATATATATATATATATATATATATATATTGCACCAACGCGACCAATTATGAAATACACCAAACCGTTACATTTGTTAAAACCTCTACAAACCAAAATATATGTTAATTTTAATAGAAGAGGTTTTCATTTATATTTTGTCGATAAAATTAGTATCGATGTGTTTTTTTACTATATACCCATCGATGTGCATGAGTCGATGAGGTGCATTGATTTTCATGACAAGTTTAATTTTTAAAATACATAGTTTAATAAGTGTTTTTACATACAAATTGAAAAAAAGAGGGAATTTCATTTTTCGAAATGTATTTGTTTATAAATTAAAACACTATTCATTATTTCAGTTTTTGAAAAAATTTAGAGAGAACATTTGTGGAAGAGAGATTTCCCATGAAAGACTTTGGAGTGGCTGGATTTTTTGGAAGAGACAAATTGGGAAGGGATCCATAGGGCACATAAAAATATGCAGAGAAGAAATTTCACGTATGTGATTTCATTCTACTGATCATTTCAATCTTTCCCTATTTGATTCAAACTATTTTCAATGCATGTTAAAAAAAATACAATGGTTTCATAGTTACCTTTGATATTGGAAGTTGTAGCTTTCTTGTCTTTTTCTTGTTCCCCACTTTTTTTAAACAATAGTTTTTTATTGGGTTTATTTAGTTGCATATGGAGCATCTGGTATCTGTTGCAATGGTACCACTCATTGCATCAGATCCCAAACCTTGTCAACATTATAATGTTAGCAATTTTTTTAAAAACCTTTTATGCGGTATGTGATGTGCATTATACAGGAAAATTGCCTCGGTGCACTCAATACAAAGGTAGCGACCCGATGCTCATTGTATAGAAAAGTGCCTTGTGGTGCATATATTTGTGAAAAACACTGATTGGTTGAAAAAATAAATAGTATTGATTTTTTATCATATGTGTATGGGTTAGCAGTGCGTAATGACTAATAGTACAGACCCATGCGAGAATATGTTTGACGCCCCGATGCCTGTATATATTTGAGCCTCGGTTCGTTATGTTTAATGAAGCGCACTGAAATACTAGATTGTATAAAAATTTCATGTTTTCTATTTCTGATGATTCATGTTATTTTTTAATACAAGATGGATGATATAAGTTCAAAGAGAACATATTATTGCAGTGATCACAATGGTAGCTCATCCCAAGAAGAGAGGGAGGCAAGTTCTTTAAATTTTATTAAAAAGTTAATGTATTTGAAATATTTGTAAATTTAAATTAATGATGTGTCTTGGTTAATGTGTGTCATGCATAGCAAAAACTTGAAGAAACTCGATAAGGTTGTTCGAAATCTTAGTGAAAAATAGTGTAAAATATTTATGGAAATGTTTCAAAGAGATAAAATAGGTGGATCAAAAGGTAATCAACATGAATTTCTTAATATTAATCACTAACAAGTTTTAAACACTCAATTTCACATTTTTTTAATGTTATGTAGGGACCGATAGGGAGGGAATAGAATCTCATCCTAAGAGGACAAAAATTGTTAAGGATGCAAATGATGATGACATCTTGGTCATAAATTCATCCGAAGTGGTGCTTGAAGTCAATGAGAAGGGGAAATTGTTTTACAGATCTTTGAGGGATATAGTGAAAAGAACGTATACATGTAATTTCCACTTACAATACAAAAATAAATCTAGTGACTCTAAGAATCAGATTATATGTACACTACAAGAACCATTTGTAGAGCCATGGTCAATGAGACCTGTGAGACTTGCAATAGAAAAAACTTATAATAATAGAAAAAAATCAGATAAAAGGTACTATTACTAAACATGTTTTTCTATAATACATTCCAATAATTACCAAATTAAGTTGTTTTGCTATATTTACATTCATGTCCATTTAAGAAAAAAATATTGTGTGTTTTCATTTTTCAGGAAGATTATGAAAATTCTAAGGAAAAAAACAAGAGAAAATCCAATACATGTTGGTAGGGATGTCCAAAAGAGTGTACAAGGAGATGGTAAAAGAAATGAACATAATTGCATCACAAGATGCATCCAAAAAACAATGTGCATCAGAGGTATGTGATCATTCATTTATTATTTTGTGTACATCGAATTTATTTATCATATTAAACACTAATTTTCAATTGTTTTGTTGAAAAAAAGAAAACAAAATGGAACCCAATCAACACATAAGACAGGACGACAAGGAGGAAAAGGGTTGATCCAAAGTTTGTGAGTACTTACATTTTCGACGTTACTTAAGTTTTCATATTTGTTGTTATCTTTATATTTAAAT
The DNA here is from genome assembly GCA_009831015.1 of Picea engelmannii. Taxonomy (NCBI): domain Eukaryota; kingdom Viridiplantae; phylum Streptophyta; class Pinopsida; order Pinales; family Pinaceae; genus Picea; species Picea engelmannii. Next base: position 342,386 of record ML789587.1, read on the forward strand.
AGTTAATTTACACAAATCCATGGATGTCTTCAACTAGGTGCTAACATATAAAGAAGAGCCAACTGAACAATTGATCAACATTGGGTTAAGTGAGGGAGGTGAGTATATGTTGAAGTATCAAGGTTTAATTGAACGATTTGTAAGTAGAAATATTGTTTAACTTCCCTTGTTTTATAATTAATGGAACAATAAGAGACCTTTTTTTTAATTATATTAACTATGCTTTGTCATGACATGTTAAACATGCAGGAAACAAAGTATGGAGAGGAGCCAACAAAAAAAAAAAAATTAACCAACATGAAGCAAGGCTTCGAAACAATGTGTTTGGTTTATGAATCACTCGTTGCTATGGTATGATTTTTGACCTACACAATCATGCATATTATATTATATTATAAATGTAGATTTACTTATTACACTTTATTTCTATGTTTGTAGATGGAACATGAGCAGTTGGAACATCAACAAGAAGTCAAGCCATAGAACATTTGTTTAAATAACCAAAGTATAATATCCCCTACAATTGATAAATAAATAAGGGATGCACACAACTTGAGCAATAACAATAGTTCAAGTGATGAATGGCAATTAGTATAATTGAATGTTACTGCAAGTTGTATGTTTTGTAATATCGGTCTGTAAAAATTAGGAATATTTTTTCTTAATGTAGTGGATGTAATGTCTAAATTGCATGAGGGCATGTTACCAATAATTGTTAAAATTACATATTGGTTCCATTTTGATTATTATGGACCTTTACATTATCCCATTTTGTATGACCATGGGTCTCTTATTCATATATAATAAAATGGGTTTGTTATTTTATTGCATTATCAAATGTTGTAAAATGTTGTGTTGTTGATTCATTAATATGTGAATGATTTACATTGTTGCAAATAACAAAGGTGTAATCCGTTGGATAAGGATTTAATGCAATCATTATATCAAAATGTGATAAGAAAAATATAAAAAACAATATCATTATAAAAAATATTTGTAAAAAAAAAATAATTAAAATATATACATATCGGTGCATTCTTATGAACTCACAAAATGGTGCTTGAAATAATATAGAAATATGTGTTTTTAAAGGGGTTATACACACCATTGCATATTAATCATACTGAAGTGTTGATACATATTTATTATATTGAAGCACTGATGCATAAAATGTGTGATAATATATATTGTTTTAAAATTTTAAGGTGGGAATGTGATAAATATGCATCAGTTTTTTAAATATAATAACAACACATGTGTGTTAATAAAATTAAGATATTTATTTGAATAATAAAGATCTGGAGTTTGTTTATTAACATTCTCCTACATTTTTCCCAAGAGTTTTTAAGATAAATCTTTTAAGAATTCAAAGAGGAATACCACCTTTATAAAAATGAAGGGGGATTTTATCCTCATGAGGTTGTTTTTTCGATCTTAACCGATTCAAACATTAACATTTTTGGTGACCATACTGGGGAGAAGAACAAAAAGTCAGTTTTATATCAGAATTATTTATGACTCAACCTCAAACTAATCAACCCCAATTGCAAGTTGGATTAGGAAATCGAACAAGTGTTTTGCATCAATTATATGATTTGGTATTGACTACAGTTCGAAGTCATGAAGAACTTGAGAGATCCTAGGAGACTCTTTTTCGTGAGGAGGAAAGAGAAATTGCAAGAAGGAAAATAAGACAAGAGAGAAATTGAAGTTGGAATTATATAAAGGACCAATAATGAGGAGAAAAAGAAAACAACTAGAAAGAATTGGAGAAAGTTCAATTGTTAAAGAAGAAAAATATCAAAACATGGTTGATAAAGAAGAAATAAATCAACACCCTCCTGAGAATCATGAAGAAAGAAGACAAATAATTCCATGGAGAAGGGTTACAAATAGCCCTTTAAATATTTGTGGTGAACAACATCAATTTCCAACCCTCTCACAAGGATTTTTGCCAATATTCCCAAGAGATGGATCGGTTGATCCAAAGAAACATATGGAAATTTTTTTGAGCCTATGTGAGATTCATTTGGTTGAATAAGACGATGTAATGGTTTTATTATTTCTTCAAACATTGATAGACCAAGCTCATGAATGGTATATGTCTCTTCCAGTAAATTCAATTTCTATGTTTGATGATTTAGAAGTCATGGTTTTAACCATGTATGTTCCTCCAAAAGCATACCATAGTCTACTTACAGAATTCACCAAAATCCATTTGAAAAAGGGTAAAAGGATCTAAGATTTCAATTTTCAATTTTCAAGAACGCTTAATAAGATATAATAAAATCAACGACCAAATGCTCCAGTCATACTAGGATGCTACAAAAATGCAATGCCTTCAAATGCCAAGTTTTCCATCAGAGCTTCATAAATTGAGTATTTAAATGGAGCAATGAATAAAGCAACATAAATGGAAGAATTTATGTTGGATACTGATGTAGATCCATATATCATTCTTGGTAGAGTTCAAAGAGAAATTGATGCACTCAGTGTCTTAGATCAAGGAACATCATATTCAAGAAGATTCAAAGATCAAAGAACATGACACATTGGATATCGAGGAGTTGGCAGAGGTATACTCAAAGGAGTAATTGTTAATGTGACAAATGATCCAACAACGACGCAAGAGACTAAAAAAATAATGTAAATAGAACAGATGAATTGAACCATTAGACATATGCAAAATGAATTGACGAGATTAAGAAGAAACAAATTTATTTTCCCTAATCCAATAATTTATATTCAAGAATAGAGGATAAACAATGTTCAAGGACAAAAAATAGGTAATGTAACATCACTCTAATACACTAAACAAGGAAAACCAATATAATGAAGTAGAGAAAATAACAGAATAAGAATTGTTCATTACGACAATTAATAAGCAAGGCAATTAATATACAACGATACGACAGATAATTGATTTATTAATAATCAACATTATAATTTTACTGTCAACAACTTCACAACCTAGTTAAGATGCTAATATTAAGTAGCATTATATAGATCTAATCCATAAAAATTTCACTAACATCAGATCATATAAAAATAGTAATATTGTAACAATCTTTTTTTTCACAACTAATCAATGGTGCGCTAATACAACTACTAATCTTTATGGTGATTATAAGTAGATATGTTATACATGTTTAATATTTATTTTTAATTAAACACTTTCTACGACATTACTAACCATTTAGTTAATTACACAACGCGTATGAAAATTAGACAATTTCCAACAAGAAATTCATTAAGTATGATACCATTCAAGGCTTTAAATTAGTGTTGCAATGGTGAACAAATACAATCATTACGTTTACTATCATCTGAAGATGCAAGATATGATACTTTAAATTTTTTTAAGTCAACTTGCAAATCAATAATCATTCCTCTAAATAAAAAGTCGTAACTTTGGACCAATGCAACTAGGTGTGATATTCGACTAATTAAACATCGATCGCTCTATTATAATATTGAAGTTTTAGTCTTAGGAATTATAATAAAAAGGAGTTAAGTTAATATTACCCTTAGTATGTCTTCCATCTTCAATATTATGGGACAAACTTCGTAATAGTTCGCTGACTAAATTTTTAGCGTATGAAAATACAAAAGCAAGCTAATAATGAATGAAATGTAGGCTCTTGATAATCATTAAACCAATACGAATTATTTAATGGGTTTCTATGTCCAAAACTAAATAGACTAGACCGTAATATCCTTAAATACATTTTTTTATTTTATTCAATAGTGAATCTAAATTTGAGGAAAAACATTAAGATACTATAATCTCACTATGCTTCATAACCAGAAAAGTCTTTATATAAAAACTTGGTTACGACACAAAACAATTAGGGACATTGAATCATAATTAGCAATGAGTTGTCAAGTTTTTTGGTGCCACCCTTAATTTAAGGGCCAACCCGAGCATAGATGGATAATCCAGATGTAGCAAAAACTTTTTGTTTCAGTGTGAAAAATTGGATTTTATAGTTCTCCCTACCGCGGGATATTATTGGAAATGCAACTACCATAGTCACTACGTAGTGTTAAAGGTATGAATGCAATAATATTGAATCAAGGGTTAATCATCGATCTATATGCTATATAATCTTCGTGACTCCAGGATGAGCCATGTATATTGTTCGATGAGCTTCGTTTAAAATCAAACTTCTTAATTCGTCGTTAGGTGGTACATAAATTATGTTGGTATACATCATCAATCCTTCATTGTCGAATGTATAACATTCATACATAGGTACCATCATGGTATCTTGTTTGGTATTATTCTTAACTTCTTTGTAATAGTCATCGTCTGTCTTTAAATCTAGAATGTTCTATCGAAGATTCGTCTTAAGAGGTATTACTAAGAATATGTGTGGTCTCTGACTCAACACATCTACTACTCTGTTCATTKTTCCTTTAATGTAAGTAGTCTCAAAGTCGTATTCTCTMRGTTGTTTTGACCTATTCCTTTGTCGCGTGTTCAAGTCACTTTGACTAAAAAKATGTTGCAATCCACAATGATTTGTCTTTAATTTGAATTTTAGTCCAATCAGATAATGTTTCCAAACTCGTAAGGAATATGCAATCATTAATAACTCCAAATCATGTGTTGTGTAATTCTCTTCATGATTTYTTAATTTTCTTGAAATGTAAGCGATCACTCGACCGTCTTGCATCCATACTCCCGCTAAACCTTCCTTGGATGCATCCATGCATACCAAGAATTCCTTTTCCAYATCAGGAACCTTTAGTATCGGTGTTGTCGTTAATAACTCCTTAATCTTTTGAAAAGATTTAKCACATTTCTTTGTCCATACGAATTTGTTGTTTTTCTTCTGCAATTCTGTAATTGGATTTGTTATCTTTGAAAAAACTTCGATGAAATGTCGAAAATAACCTGCTAACCCCATAAATATACACACTTACTGTACATGTGTCAGTGTTTTCCATTCCATAATAGCCTCAACCTTCATTGGATACATAACGATACCTTCTCCAGATATGATACGTCCCAAGTAATGAATCTTCATCTGGTAAAACGAACATTTCGACAGGTTCCTGTACAACTTGTTTTCTCTTAGACATTGTAAAACTAACCTCAAGTGTTCATTGTGCTCTTATTTAGTTCAAGAATAAATAAATATATCGTCAATAAATACTTGTACAAACTTGTCCATGTATTCGCAGAACACCCCATTCATCAAACTCATGAATACACTCGGGGCATTCGTTAGCCCAAATGGTAAAACAATAAATTCATAGTGTCTGAATCTCATCTTAAATGTGGTCTTAGGGATATCTTCCTCCTTAACCTGTAATTGAAAATATCACGATCTCAAGTCAATCTTTGATAACATTGTTTCTCCATTCATCTGATCAAACAAATCGTCAATCCTTGGCAATGGATACTAGTTCTTGATCGTAGCTTTGTTCAATTGATGGTGGTCAATGCAAAGCCTCCACGATCCATCCTTATTTCTCACAAAAGTAATTGGCACACCCCGTGATGACACACTTGGGCGTATAAGTCCCAAGTCTAACAACTCCTTCAATTGCATTTTCAACTCCTGCAATTCTATTGTCAACATTTGGTATGGATTTCTTGCAATAGGTTCAGTTCCAGGTTTCAGATCTATGGTAAACTCTAATTTTCTTTATGATGGTGCCAAACCTGACAATTCCTCAGAAAATACATCATAAAACTTTGATACTACAAGAAGATTTTATAATCCTTCTGTGTCCCCCTTTTCATTAAGGTCTAATATGGTGTATAACTTACACCCTTTGTGCATACTTTTCTGTAATTATAAGGAAGAAATAAACCTCAACGACACTCCTTGGTTTCTTCCTACAATTACTCTATTATGTCCCAAATCATCTATTAAACTTAATCATTTCATCTTGTAGTTAAATATCACATCGTGCAATTATAACCAATCCATTCTGATCACTATATCGTAAGATCCCAAGATTGTAACATATAGGTTTACACTTGTCACAAAGTCATCTAGGTTAATGTTACAGTCCTTAACCTTTCCTCTAACCTTTTTCTTGACACTAGAGGCTATTTCCACATGTATAAAATCATCTTGTTCAACTTCCTTCACCTCAATTATTTTAAGCACAACACTATATATAAAACTTTTAGTGTCTCCTGGATCTATTAAAATACTAAAGTGTTGATCAACGATCATACCTGACGTCTCGAGCATGGTGGACTGATGCTAAACTTGGCAGTTATTCACTTTTGCATGTATCGTGTGGGCCTTGCCCAAATATCCAATTGTCATAGATCTTGATGATCTGACAACTCTTTCCTTCTTAATAGGACAATCTCTCTGGTAATGTGGCTCTCCACATGTCCATCATCCATTCTTCGGTCCGGTGCTCCTAGTCTCAGAAGTAGAAGTTGTTGGCCTAAGAATCTGTTGTACTAGTATGTTCGGTGGACTATATCTAAATTGTTTTTGTTGTTGTGGATGATGTTGTTGTTGCTATTGTGGTACTCTGTAAAGAGTCCTCTTCTGAGGAGTTTGTCATTGCGATGTTGAGAATACAAATCCTATGGGCATATCACAATGCCCAGAAGTTTGTCTAATTGGTGTTTGATGTCGATGAGCTCCTAGTGGCACCTTCCCAATCTATCTGGAAGGAGTTCTGCCCTGAACCCCATTTCTTATCTCCTACTCAACAATGAGGTCCTTCTAAACTGCATCATGCAATGTCTGAGGCATCAAGATCCTCAATTTTGCATGGATGCTAAAGTTGAGGCCAAACAAAAATTTGTTAACCTTTAGTTTCTCAGTGTTCAGATGTGGAGCATATCTAAGTAGCTCCATGTACCTGGCCTCATACTCTGGTACCGTACAACTACCCTATCATAGGGAATTAGACTCATTCAACGGACGCTCAATGAATTCATCCGATAAGTACCTCTCCTAGAATCGTTCCTCGAACAATTCCCATGACATGTCTTCAACAAACATGTTTAGTTGAGGTAAGAGCATCTTCCACCAAAGAAGAGCACTCCCTTTAGGTTGAAATATTGTCATGTGGACTTTCATGTTGGAGGTGTAATCACATAGTGCAAACCACATCGCCATGTTCTCCAACCATGCCTCGGTGGCTAAGCCATCTGTGGCACCCTAGAACTCGGGAAATTTCACCTTGTGTAGTTCTTTGTGTATACTACTACTACCCGGTAGAGTGCGTTGTGAACCCTCATTGGGCACAGACTCTCTACCCTGATATCAATCCAAGCGATTGATCAATGCCTCTGACATCCTCTAGAAGGATCTCATCATACTTACCACATCTCCCACAAAATCCTGCTCCTACTCAATAGTCTTCTCCTCTCCAAGTGGAGTCGATCCCTCATGAGTGGATTCTCTTAGAGGATGTGTACCTATTCCTCCACACCACGTCATCTACTCATCCCGCGTCCTTTGACCATGATACCTTTCATGAACAATTCAAATTGTATTAGCTATGCATCTTTAATCATTTAAAAATAACGCAGTGGAAGGTGTTATGGGACCATTGTCACAGAGTTGAACCCATTATGATACCATATGTAACATCACTCAAATACACTACACAAGGAAAACCAATATGACGAAGTAGCGAATTTATTTATTTTTATATAGAATAAGAATTATTCATTACGACAATTAATAACCAAGGAAATTAATATACAACGATACAACAGATAATCTCTTTATTAATACTCAACATTCTAATATTATTTTCAACAAATTCACAATCCAGTCAAGATGCTAATATTAAATAACATTATATAGATCTAATCCATAAAAAATTCACTAACATCACATCATATAAAAATAGTAAGAATGTAAAAAAAAAAAAATCACAACTAATCAAGGGTGTGCTACTACAACTACTAATATTTATGACGATTATAAGTAGATATGTTATACATGTTTAATATTTATTTTTAATTAAATACTTTCTACGACATTACTAACCATTTAGTTAATTACACAACGCGTATGAAAATTAGACAATTTCCAACAAGAAATTCATTAAGTGTGATACCATTCAAAGCTTTAAATTAGTATTGCAATGGTGAACAAATACAATCATTACGTTTACTATCATCTGAAGATGCAAAATTTGATACTTTAAATTTTGTGTAAGTCAACTTGCAAATCAATAATCATTCCTCTAAATAAAAAGTCGTAACTCTGGACCAATGCAACTAGGTGTAATATTCGACTAATTAAACTTTGATCGCTCTTATCATATTGAATTTTTAGTCTTAGAAAATATAATAAAAAAGAGTTAAGTTAATATAACCCTTTAGTACCCCCAGATGGGGTGACAGGTGGCGTGATTGTGCCAGGTGGGAATGGGAGGGGACGCTGCGTAAATGCTTCCATCGGCTCATATCACTCCAACCATTAATCCGCATGTATACGCACAAGAGATATCCCTTGAGCAGTACCCTCGCACGAGTGCAAGGTACCTCACCACAGAGCACTAACCAGCAGGAAATAATGGCAAGGTTTAATGCCATGAATATAATAATTGTGTTGATAGTGGAGTTCGTTGTTCGGGTCGTGACTGCAAGCAGGATTCTTCTCTGGGGAGCCTACTTTTCACAAACGAACCAGCGCTGCGGAGGCCTCACTTTGGTTTCTGGGGTGCAGAGGTTGCACTTAGCAACTCCGCCTCCCCTTCGCAGCAACTTGACAGATACAAATAGCATCAAGAGTCTTCGCAGGGTGCCAGTCATGCCTCGAATCCGAGGGAGACCGCGACGCGGGGCGGCCTGGTATGCTGCAGAGTCCAGACGCAAGCAAAAGCAAAAATTTGAAAGAGCCATGGCCATTGATGCCCGACGACGAAAGCTCAAACTGAGAGCGCCTCCAAGGGTGGTCGTAGAAGAATTTATACCAGCAAGCGGCCCGCCAAGCCCTCCCGGGCCCAATATTTTCATAATTCTGGAGAATTGGAACCCAAGTGCAAGCTCTGGCTCCCGTGGCCTCCTTCAACCTGTAAGTGAGGGGCCTGACCCCTCCACAGTCATCGATGAGAGGCCTTATACCCCCTGCTACGTGGTTGAGGAGATCCCCACCGAGGCCACCGAGGCGACAGAGGATACAGGGCAAGAGCGCCAACGACATCAGCCAAAGGAGAAAGACGAGGACACCCGCAAGGATAACACGGTCAGCTACAGCCAGGAGCAGCCACCTGCTGCAAATTGGGATTACCTCAACCTTGTTTTCGATGTCAGGAGAAAAATGGACAATCAAATCTTTCGCCTAGCACAAATAGATCAGCGGCTCGACATGTTTTTCACGGCACACTCTCAAGCAACGTCCAAAAAGCAATGCCCGACCTGTGCGCGCACCTACACGTTCCCTGCGCGATGGAGGCACTTCGAGGCATAGGACAAGTTGCACGGCTCACAAGTTCCATCATGTTTTTGTCCCATGGTTATACTACCTCCCTTGTGTTAGCTAGTTATTATGTTGTCATAGTTTTAGTTAGAATAACCAGCCTTCAGGCTGTGATTATCAGTCCCGGTTTCCTTCGGGCGGGACATAGCACTGTCAACTTTGTATATTTTTCCACCTATGCATATGGTGTGACACCTGGATATGGATGCCCAGCTGTCCCGGTTTCCTATTTAGGCGGGACAACTGGCATCACTCACTGTCTTGACTTTTGTATTTTGATCATAGCAATATAACAGGTACTGCCTCTTTTTACTTAAAAAAAAAAATATAACCCTTTAGTACATCTTCTATCTTCAATATTGGAGGATATACTTCGTAATAGTTTGTTGACTAAATTTTTAGCATATGCAAATACAAAATCAAGCTAATAATGAATTAAATTTAGGCTCTTGATAATCATTAAACAAATAGGAATTATTTAATGAGTTTATACGTCCAAAACTAAATAGACTAGACCGTAATATTCTTAAATAATTTTTTTGTATTTAATAGTGAATCTAAATTTGAGGAAAATCGTTAAGATACTATAATCTCACTATGCTTCATAACCAAAAAATTCTTTATATAAAAACTTGGTTATGCCACAAATGATCAAGGACGTTGAATCATAATCAACAATGAGTTTTCAAGCGTTTTGGTACCACCCTTAATTTAAGGGCCAACCCGAGCATAGATGGATCAACCAAATGGAGCAAAAAAATTTTGTTTTAGTTTGAAAAAATGGATTTTATAATTCTCCCTACCATAGGCTATTATTAGAAAGACAACTACCATAGTCACTACATAGTGTTAAGGGTCTGAACGCAATAATATTGAATCAAGGGTTAATCGTCGATCGATATGCTATATGATATTACTTTAAGATCAGTTGTCGTAGACCTGTCAATTATGGACTTAATTAATACCAATGGCATTTACTGAAGGACAAGACAACAAATACATGCTACTCAGACATTAATATTTTATTTAATATCAATTAAATTCCACCAGTTGAATGACCTCCCACTATAGCTACTTACTCAATGGCTACCATTTATCAAAGAGATAACTACAACACACACACCAAGTATGTTCTCAATGTGATTTGTGGCAGCATCCAGGATGATTAACCATGGAAGTCGTGGTTTTAATTCATCAGTAAATTAAATTTTTTAAGTCTTCCATGTTAGAAAAACAGGATCACAGAGCAATAAACTAAAAAAAATTAGGAAATAAAACACAGAAGATACACAATACAATAGAGACACAGATATAAGTGGTTCACCCAATGTGGGCTACATCCACTAGAGAAATTTCTAGGTCCTTCCTTTATTATTTTCCAGCAAATGAAGGGATACAACCTACAACAAACCCGCTATAACTTCCTCTTCTTTCTTTCACAGTCTCCTCTCTCATAATACAATATTTTCTATGATACATAGCCACAATACATTTCCCTCATAAAAGAGGGTTGACTTCTAGGGAAAAAAACCCTATCATAACTTCTATTGTTAGATCTGCAACCTTATAATGAACGGTCCAGATTTACAATGAAATTACAATATACATTTATGAGGCAATTTTTCCTTCGAGGCTTCACCCTCGAAACCACGTCGAGGGCATGCGTGGATGAGTGTATATTATTTTGGGGTGTAAATTCTTCATGGGGTATAAACACGGCTGAAAACAAAGACCTCTAAATCAGGAAGATAATCAGGCTCCACAACCAACAATCTCCCACTTGGAGACTGATCTCAACAACTCCACCGTTGTTGTATCTGCTAGACTATGAACCTTCTTGGACCTGGAAAAATTCTCATCTTCACATTCATGCTTGAATACCAACCGAAACTGAGCAAGAACTCAGTTTCTCCCTGGTTACTCCCTTTGTTAACATGTCTACAGGATTTTGGCTGGTGTGTATCTTTTC
>ML789587.1:355855-367619 GCA_009831015.1 Picea engelmannii
TTATTTTCATAATCCCATAAGAGATAACCAAAATCATTAACATTGTATCCAATAAAGGTACACTTCTTGGATTTTGCCTCAAGCTTTGTTCTATTTTCTTTATCAATATGGACAAATTCTTCATAACCGAAAGTCTTCAAAAAAGAATAGTTTACATTTTTACATGTCCATGCCTCCTATGGAATTCTACCATCCAAAGAGCTTGAAGGTCCTCTATTTATTAAGTAAACAATAATATCTACAACATCTTCCCAAAACTGTAAGGGCAAACCAGCATGCAATCTCATACTCGCACGCTCCATGATTTTCCTGTTCATTCTTTCTGACACACCATTTTCTTGTGGTGTTCTTGGAACTGTATTCTCTCTACGAATCCCATGGTATGAACAGAAATCATCAAACTCCTTGCTGCAATATTCACCTCCATTATCTGATCTGAGACACTTCAACCTTTTTCCTGTCTCATTTTCAACCAAAGATTTCCATTTCTTAAAAGTATAAAAAACATCAGACTTTTGTCGAATGCAATAAACCTAAGTTTTCCTAGTTGCATCATCAATAAAAGTAACATAATAATGAGAGCCACCAAGAGATGATACCTGAGATGGTCCCCATACATCTGTATGCACAAGCTCTAACCTTTCACTCTTCTTTTCTTTTCTGACTCTAAGAAATCCGACTCTCTTCTGTTTTCCATAAACACAATGCTCACAAAAGTTCAAATCAATTTGTTTAAGATCTGGCAACACATTTATTTTTTGAATTATATGCATCCCCTTCTCACCCATGTGTCCAAGCCTATGATGCCACAGTGTTGTATGCACTCCTATAGAATCTAAAGAGATAGAAGAGTTAGTATTACCAGTACATAAATACAATGTACCTACCTTCTCTCCTTTTGCTATCACCAATGATCATTTGGAGACCTTCCACACCTTATCTGTAAATATGGATATACAACCTTCACTTTCCAATTGTCCTGTTGAAATTAGATTTTTCTTTAGATATGGAACATGTCTTACCTCTTTCAACAACCATTGGTTTCCATTGTTTTGCTTTATTTTTGCCTTTCCCATTCCAACAATTTTGCATGGTGCATCATCACCCAAATGAACCTGTCCAAAATCACCTTGAACATAATATAGAAAATGTTTCCTATGGGATGTGGCATGAAATGAATCCCCTGAATCTACCACCCGAGACTCAGAAATATTATCTACAGAAAGAATCAAAGCATCTTGTAACACATCACTTGTTACATTTGCTTCCTGATTTTTCTCATGTTGTCCATCCCTTTGTTTCTTTGGAGCTCTGCAATCTTTCTTCAGATGTCCTTTCTTCCCACAATTCCAGCACTCTATCTTTCCAATTTTGGATTTGGATATGACCTTCCTAGAATTCTCGCGGTTCCCTGAGCCCTTTCCTCTATCATTTTGTCTTCCCATGTTCTCCATGTTCAACGCATTACCTGATGTCTCACCTATGCTTTTCTATCGCATTTACTCACTAAGGATAACACCAACAACATCATCAAATTTTAAAATATTTGAACTAGAGACAGAGTTACTTACAGCCATGACCAATCTATTCCAGCTTCTGACAGTGAGCACAAGATTAGAAGAGCCCTAACCTCATCATCGAAGTCCACTTTTACAGAACTTAGTTGATTAGTAACTGTATTAAATTCATTTAAATGATCTGCAACAGACCCATCTTCTAACATCTTCATATTAAATAATCTCTTCATTAGAAATACCTTATTGGACGTCGAGGGTTTTTCATACAATTTAGCCAATTTGTCCATCAAATCCTTTGTTGTCTTTTCTTTCAAAATATTGAAATCCACTGACACTGCCAGGCTCAGTTGTATCGTTCCTGGAGCCTTTCTATCAAGAATCTCCCATTCCTTGTCCTTCATAGCCTTCGTATTCTTTGTTATTCCACCCAATGGTAGGAATAGATCCTTCTGATATAAATAATCTTCCATCTGCATCTTCCATAACTGGTAGTTTTGGCCGTTAAATTTCTCAACCCTAAACTTTCCATCTTCTACCATTTCTCTCATTCAAACCAGGTACCCTCATTTCCTGCGATTTACCTTTTGCTCTGATACCAATTGTTAGAAAAATAGGATCACAGAGAAATAAAATAAAATAAAAATGTGGAAATAAAACACAAAAGATGCACAATACAATAGAGACACAAATATATGTGGTTCACCTAGTGTGGGATACGTCCACCAGAGAAATTGCCAGGAAGGCCAGGTCCTTCCTTTATTATTCTCCAGCAAATGAAGGGATACAACCTATAGAAAACCTATTGTAAATTCCTTTTCTTTCTCTCACAGTCTCCTCTCTCAGAATACAATATTCGCTATGATACATAGCCGCAATACATTTCCCTCATAAAAGAGGGTTGCCTTCTAGGGAAAAAAACCATAACATAACCTCTACCATTAGATCTACGAACTTATAATGAACGTTCCATATTTACAATGAAATTACAATATACATTTACAAGGCAATTTTTCCTTTTGGGGGCTTCGCCCCTGAAACCCTTCCGGGGGCCTGTTTGCCCCCGGACCCCGCAGGGGGGGTGAGCCCCCCCTGCACTCCCTCACGTGGATGAGTGTACATTCCTCTGGGGTGTAAAGTCTTCATGGAATATAAACACAACTAAAAACAAAGACCTCTGAATCATGAAGATAATTAGGCTCCACAACCAACATTCCAACCTACTAAATGTGCTACAAGTAAGAAATCCCGAAGGAGAATCCCATAAACTGGATTCCTTTCCAAATGGTAATCCACTCGGATCTTTGGGCTCGGTTACAAAAATTAGGTGAGACAAGGAAATGTTTCCTATTCCACTAGTCCAAGAAGAATTTATCATGTTGTTCAAATTCTTTAGAGATAACGTAATTAATGGGAAGTTGGTCGGGTCGAAGAAATAATTGAAATTATGGTAAACCGTGATAGATTTATCTACTCTAGAATTCATCGTTACACTAGTAAGGTGCATGTCTAATCATACAAGAAATCTAACAGTTTACACTAATTTATTTATTCTATTTGGTAATCACAACATTTGTCTAACCTACATGAGTGGTGGAAGAAAAATAAAGGTAACCAGTAAGAGCGTACAATGCACAGTTCTGACAACACTAATAGTCGTCAAACGACTATGGAGATGGAAAGGAATGGAGAAAGAGCACTACACCTTTTCTAGATAATCGAAAGTTTAAATGGATTTTTGGATTAAGGACATGCCAACAGATTTGTGTGTTACTAAGATCAGAGCTCCAATTTTCACTTGTAGAGTTCCTGATCAATGTAACCCGCATATTAAAAAAAACAAAATCTCTAGAGGTCCCATGCAAATGAATTTAAATCAATGCTTTTGTTCAACATAGATTGAAATTCAATTAAGTAAATAGAATTTACCAATACATGCTCCATGTAACCACCTCTATGTGTTTCCAGTATAATGACATCAATACAGTCTTGATGATTGTATAGTAAATCGACCTAGTATGGAAAAAATATTGTCTTTAATTCAACTAAGTATAAAATCAAGACGAGCTTGACATCATAATGCTACAATCATATTGTAACTAAATCCAAGTACTGACACAACAATTTACAGGGTGATAAGGTTGTGATAATGTAGTTGGGCTTAGAAGTTAGAAGAAAAACTCAACCAATTGACAATCCTTCTGCAAGTCACGTAATTTCGATCCACGCAATTTAGTACAAGATCAAACTACCATAATATTTTATAATTGAAGATGAATTATAATATTATAAATATTATTCAGCGTAAAACCAAGGACATCATAGTCATAGATACATTTGAAGTATATATATACAAATAAACCAACGGTTGGGAATATGTCCAACAACTCCTCTTCGTTATCAAAATTTATATATGTGTGTGTGTGTGTGTGTGTGTGTGTGTGTGCATTATATTTACAATAATGATTTAGAACAATATATATATCATTGTAATGTAAATAATGATTTAGAACAATATATATATCATTGTAATTACATTAACGATTTAGATTTATAAACCCACAGTCATGATCATAGTCACAGGCATATTGTTTATTGAAATTTGAATATGCTTCCTACTATAAATATACACTTTTAAATATCGTGTCCAAGAAGGATGATTGATGAAAAAGATCTTTGATTTGAACAAGAAACTAGCATGCTATCCTTCCCTATGCCTATTAACCCCAAAGACTTCATTGATACCTCACAGTCAATGCTAGGTGTACTCTTCTTCCCCCTTAGCCCCCTGAGCCGCAAAGGGAAACACATAGTAAACCAGAAATCAATAGCACCAAAACTTGCCTCGCAAGGAAGAGATTCCACTCTTTACCAAGTTTTGGAACCCAACTCTCAACAAGTAAACTAGTTTAGAAAAATTTTGACAGCATAACAGTACTTTCCCCAAAAATGATATCCCTCTCCCATTCTCTCCCATTCTTTTATAGAAAATTTTCCAATGACACATGTCCTCATGCACAAATAATTAAATTTTTATAATTCAATTAAAGGATTATTCACCCACTACATGTGTCACACTCTCCCCAAGTTACACATGTAATTTCTCTTTTTAATTTATTTAATTAGACAATTTCCCTCACATTCCCCAATGTGTTCCTATTTTTCCTCTTAGTTGTATCTTAGTTCCCCAATCCCTCATTTATTTTGTGTTCCCTAACTACATTCTTAGTTTGAGTTGGATTAGGAGTCTTCTTTTAGTAGGATTAGTGGTAGATTGACTCAAGATGCTTCTCTATGTGAACCACTTATTCTCTCATGTTTTATTTTCTTTTTATTTATAAATCCCTTTTATTATTTTCATGTACACATGCACATCTACCTAACTTTTATTATTTTTACTCCATTTACTTAGCTTACTAGTCTAGATCCTTTTATTCCCTTTTTTTGTTTTACTAAACAAACCTCTTTTAGACTTAAACTCTTTGTAATTTCTTGTTTTTAATTTAATAATCATTTGCATTCTCTTTTTTATCAAAGTCTAAGTATTTTATTTTTATTTTCTAGACCTTCTAGATTTTTATTGACTCATATTTTGTTTGCGCGATGTGCCCTTCAAGACGCACTTTTGTGCTCCAAGGGTGCCACTTGCCTTTGACTAGTTTGGAAGTTTGACCAACACTTAGATTCAACACTCCACTTGGTCAACCTTGTGAGAGACTAAGGGTTATCTAAGGAATATTGATTTCACCTTATTGTGTGCCCCTCAGAATTCCTCGTGAGCAACTAGCTCAGTCTACCCTCACAACATTATGGACCTATCAGAACGATGTAATCATTAACCATGCATTCAGGACATGGAAGGAGTGTTATTAGGTTTTGACAGGGATACTGCCACACTTGTCTCTCAACTTTCTGGTTTTTTTGCATGACCCCTTTACTCCTTATGTGAGTTGGATTAACAAGCGTCGTCGATCCCACATCCACTGACAAGAACACTATCAATAATCCATATACATAACATCCATACTGAAATAATCATACATACATGAAAATCAATACTCATAACTCAAACCAAATACAAGTCCACTCCCTGACTCAATCTGGAGTCCAAGGGGTCTGTTGATGCCATCAAAATCATCAACATGTCATGTATCCTGCACACCCAGGGAAGCTAATCAATAATACTTGTCGATACATATATAGATATAGAATTTAACATATAATCACAATGACATCATAATATAATTCATAAGCAAATCATAATCATTATGTATCATAACCAAGCCCCTAGGGGCAGCTCAATTGGAAAATGTCGTGATATGAAGTGTTATGTTTGATGAGGTTTGGAGTTCAAATCCCCTTAATTTACCCATACTTGTGTAAGGGGAATGCATATGGCACCTAGAGGTTATAGTGGTAGCAGTCAAAATCGACCCAGTGTCACATGAGTACTAGACTGGCCCACCTGCCGATTCCGCCAGTCATAAAATAAATAAATTAATGTATCATAAATGAATCACTTTCTCGCAAGTGTCCTCAAAGAATAATTCAATATAAATGTGCTCAGTGGAACTGGATGTTATTTAAACTTCATCCCAAATTTTGTATAGTCTAAAATAAAAACAATAACTGTATCTAACACAAATCTATATATTCAATCTATGAAACAAATAAGGAAATTGTTGATGCATCTCATATGTGTCATCCCATGTAGTTGAATATGGACTATAATTGTCCCATTGTACCTTGACTTGATCGACTATTTGACACCATAGTTTTCAAGTGCGATGGTCTAGTATGTAGATTGGCTCCACCGTGAGAGCACCCTCGTCTGACACCTGCAAAGAACTCAATTCAATCACATGTGACAGATCTGAAATATAATGTCACAAAACATATACATGAAATACATCACGCATACGCCTCAAATAATTAGGCAAGGCTAGTCGGTAAGCCACGAGTCCTTTCTTCTCCACAACTTCGAAAGGTCCCACACACCTAAGAGAGAGTTTATCACCCTTTCCAAAATTGATAGAACTCTTATGCAGTTTCACTCGTAAGAAAACCTTGTTGCCAACTTCATAATTGTGGTCAATGTGATGCACATCAACATAACTTTTTTCTGATCTTGCGCTTCTTTAATTCTTTGTCTTATTGTTTGCATTCGTTCTTCCATTTCTTGGATCACTAATGGTACCACTAGGACCCTATCCTCTATTGAATCCCAACTCATATGTGTTCGACATGGTTGTCCATAAAGAAACTCAAACGGTTCCATCTTTATCTAACTTTGATAATTGTTGTTGTACGCAAATTATACCAATGGTAAGAATTATTCCCAGCGTTTATGTTGATCCATTACATACATGCGCAACATATCGTCTAAAATATTATTAGTTCTTTCAGTTTGACCATCTGTATCGGGGTGATATGTTGTGCTAAAATTCAATTGTGTTCCTAAAGCCTCTTAGAAACTAGTCCAAAATCGTCCAATAAACACTGATCCTTAAACATATATGATCTTTCTTGGTACATCGTGTAACCTCAAAATATCACTAACAAATACTCTAGCTATGTCTGGTGCCTGAAACATCATACACACTGGTATGAATTTTGCACTCTTCATCAAAGTGTCAATGAATACAAAAATCGAATCATGTCTCCTTGTCGTCAGTGGCAATCCAACAATAAAATACATCGAAATGACTTCCCATTTCGATTCAGGAATCACATGTGGTTGTAAAAATTATGTTGGATGTCTATGTTCAGACTTCACTTGCTGACATTCTAGACATATAGCCACATAATTAAATATGTCGAACTTCATTCCTTTCAAGAAGAATAAAGGTTTAAGTTCTACCTTCATCTTCATGACTTCAGGATTAGCCATGTATACTGCTCGATGAGCTTCGTTTAAAATAAAACTTCTTAATTCGTCATTAGGTGGTACATAAATTATGTTGTTATACCTCAGCAATTCATTTTTGTCGAATGTATAACCTTCATACATGGGTACCATCATGGAATCTTGTCTAGTATTATTATTAACTTCTTTGTACGAGTCATCATCTATATGTAAAGCTAGAATATTTTCTCAAAGATTCATCTTCAAAGGTATTACTGAGAATATGCATGGTCTCCAACTCAATGCCTATGCTACTTTGTTTATTGTTCCTTTAATGTAAGTAATCTCAAAGTCATATTTACTAAGTAGTTTTGACCAACTTCTTTGTCGCGCGTTCAAGTCACTATGACTAAAAATATGTTGCAATCCAAAGTGATATGTCTTTAATTCAAATTTTTGTCAAATTATATAATGTCTCCAAACTCATAATGCATATACAATTGCTAATAACTCCAAATCATGCTTTCTTAATTTTCTTGAAATGTAAGCGATCACTCGACCGTCTTGAATCAATACTCCCCCTAAACCTTCCTTGGATGCATCTGTGCATAACAAAAATTCCTTGTCCATATCAGGAACCTTTAGTATCGTTGTTGTCGTTAATAACTCCTTGATGTTTTGAAATGCTTCCGCAAATTTCTTTGTCCATATGAATTTCTTGTTTTTCTTCTGCAATTCCGTAATTGGATTTGCTATCTTCGAAAAACCTTCAACGAAACATCGGTAATAACCTTCTAAAACCATAAAGCTATGCACTTATTGTATGTTTTTTGGCACTAGCCATTCCATAATAGCCTCAACCTTCACTGGATCCATAGCAATACCTTCTCCAGATATAATATGTACCAAGTAATGAATCTTCGTCTTGTAAAACGAATGTTTCAAAAGTTTCTTGTACAACTTGTTTTCTCTTAGACATTGTAAAACTAACCTCAAGTGTCCATCGTGCTCTTCTTTAGTTCGAGAATAAATCAGTATATCATCGATAAATACTTGTACAAAATTTTCCAAGTATTCGTTGAACACCCCATTCATCAAACTCATGAATATGTCTGGGGCATTCGTCAGTCCAAATGGTAAAACAATAAACTCATAGTGTATTAATCTTGTCTTAAATGCGATCTTAGGGATATCTTCCTCCTTAATTCGTAACTGAAGATATCTTGATCTCAAGTCAATATTTGAAAACAATTTTGCTCCATTCATTTGATCAAAAAAATCATCAATCCTTGGCAATGGATACTAGTTCTTGATCGTAGCTTTGTTCAATTGATGGCAGTCAACACAAAGCCTCCATGATCCATCCTTTTTTCTCACAAAAATAACTAGCACACCCTACGATGACACACTTGGACGTATAAGTCCCAAGTCTGAAAACTCCTTCAATTGAATTTTCAACTACCACAATTCTGGTGTCGACATCCAATATGGAGTTCTTGCAATAGGTTTAGTTCCAGGTTTCAGATCTATGGTAAACTCTAATTCTCTTTCTAGCAGCAAACCTAGTAATTCCTCAGGAAATATATCGCTAAACTTTGATACTATGTGAAGCCTTTATAATCCTTTTGTGTACCCCTTTTCATTAAGCCCTAAGATGGCATATAACTTACACCCTTTGTGCATACTTTTCTATAAGTGTAAGGAAGAAATAAACCTTAATGATAATCCATGGTTTCCGTCCCAAATCATTTGTTAAACTTAACCATTCTGTCTTGCATTTAAGTATCGCATTGTGTGATTCTAACCAATCCATTTTGATCACTATATCATAAGATCCCAAGATTGTAACAAATAGGTTTACACTTGTCACGAAGTCACCCAGGTTAATATTACGATCCTTAACCTTTCCTCCAACCTTTTGCTTGACACTAGAGGCCATTTCCACATGTATAAACTCAACTTGTTCGACTTACTTCACCTCAATTATTTTCAGCGTAGCACTAGATATAAAACTTTCAGTAGCTCCTAGATCTATTAAAATACTAAAGTGTTGGTCAACGATCATACCTGATGTCTTGATAATGGTAGACTGATGTTAAGCCTAGAAGTTATTCACTGTTGCATGTATCGTGTGGGCCTTGCCCAAATCTCCAACTATCATCGGTCCTGATGATTCGAAATATCTTTCCTTCTCAATAAAACAGTCTCTCTAGTAATGTGGCTCTACACATGTCCAACATCCAATATTGTTCGGTCGAGTGCTCCTAGTCTTAGAAGTATAAGTTTTTGTCCTAGGATTCTGCTATACTGGTTTGTTCGGTGGACCATATCTAAATTATTGTTGTTGTTGCAGACGACGTTGTTACTACTGATGTGGTGCTCTCTAAGGATTCTTTTGTTGAGGAGTTTGTTGTCACGATGTCGAGAATATAGGTCCTCTAGGAATATCACAGTGCCCAGAAGTCTGTCTAACTGGTGTATGATGTTGCTGTGCTCTTGGTGGTGCATGTCTAGTCTGTCTGGAAGGAGTTATGCCCTGACCCCCATTTTTCTTCTCTTCCTCGGCAATGAGGGCCTTCTGAACTACATCATGCAATGTCTGAGGCATAAAGATCCTCACTTTTCATGGATGTTGAAGTTGAGTCCAAACACAAATTTGTTAACCTTTAGTTTCTTAGTTTTCATATGTGGATAATATCTAAGTAGCTCCATGTACCTGGCCTCATAATCTGGTACCATATGACTACCTTGTCATAAGGTATTGAACTCATTAAGTCGACGCTCGATGAATTAATCCGACAAGTACATCTCTCGAAATCGTTCCTTGAAAAATTCCCATGACATGTCTTCAACGACCATGTTTAGTTGAGGTAAGAGCATCTTCCACCAAAGAAGAACACCCCCTTTCAATTGAAATACTGCCACGTGGGATTTCATGTTGGAGGTGTAATCGCATAGTGCAAAGCACATCGCCATGTTGGCCAACCATGCCTCGACGACTAAGTCATTTATGGAACCCTAGAACTCGGGAAATTTCACCTTCTCAAGTTATCTGTGTATACTACTACTACCTGCTAGAGTGCACTGTGAACCCTCATTGGGCACATACTCTTTTCCCTGATATCGATCTAGGTGGTTGATCAACGCCTCTGACATCCTATGGAAGGATCTCATCATACCTACCACATCTCCCATAGAATCCTTCTCCTACTCAATAGCCTGCTCCTCTCCAAGTGGATTCAATCCCTCATGAGTGGATGCTCTCAGAGGAAGCGTACCTCTTCCTCCCACACCATGTCGTCTACTCATCCTACGTCCTCTGATCATGATACCTGTCATGAACAATTCAAATTGTATTATCTATACATATTTAATCATTTAAAAAAAACATAGTGGAAGGCATAACGAGTCCGTTGTCGTAGAGTTGAACCCGCTCTGATACCATATTTAACATCCCTCAAATACACTACACAAGGAAAACCAATATAACGAAGTAGCGAACTTTTTTTTTAACAAAATATGAATTGTTCATTATGATACGACAAATACGACAGATAATAAGCAAGGCAATTAATATACAACGATATGACAGATAATTTCTTTATTAATAATCAACATCCTAATCTTATTGTCAACAACTTCACAACCCAGTCAAGATGTTAATATTAAGTAGCATTATATAGATCTAATCCGTAAAAATTTCACTAACATCAAATCATATAAAAATAGTAAGACTGTAACAATCTTTTTTTTCACAACTAATCAAGGGTGCACTAATACAACTACTAATATTTATAACGATTATAAGTATATATGTTATACATGTTTAATATTTATTTTTAATTAAACACT
Source organism: Picea engelmannii (assembly GCA_009831015.1). Lineage (NCBI taxonomy): Eukaryota > Viridiplantae > Streptophyta > Pinopsida > Pinales > Pinaceae > Picea > Picea engelmannii. The sequence continues at coordinate 367,067 of ML789587.1, forward strand.
TTGTACGAAATTACTAACCATTTAGTTAATTACACAACGTGTATGAAAATTAGACAATTTCCAACAAGAAATTCATTAAGTATGATACCTTTCAAGGCTTTAAATTAGTGTTTCAATGGTGACCAAATACAATCATTACGTTTACTATCATCTGAACATGAAAAATTTGATACTTTAAATTTTGTTTAATTCAACTTGCAAATCAATAATCATTCCTCTAAATAAAAGGTCATAACTCTGGACCAATGCAACTAGGTGTAATATTCGACTAATTAAACATTGATCGCTCTATTGTGATATTGAAGTTTTAGTCTTAGAAATTATAATAAAAATGAGTTAAGTTAATATAACCCTTTAATACATCTTCCATCTTCAGTATTAGAGGACAGACTTCGTAATAGTTTGTTGACTAAATTTTTAGCATATGCAAATACAAAAGCAAGCTAATAATGAATTAAATTTAGGCTCTCGATAATCATTAAACCAATAGGAATTATTTAATGAGTTTCTACATCCAAAACTAAATAGACTAGACCGTAATATTCTTAAATAA
>ML789587.1:386092-403527 GCA_009831015.1 Picea engelmannii
ATGGGGGAACTGAAAAGGGGTGGGTGGGGTCAAAAATTTTGCTGAAAAATAATATGGATGAATATGATAAGGGTGAAGAGATGAATCCAGTGGAATAGGTCTCAAATAATGGTGAAAAAATTTCCAGACTTTTTTTTTTTTTTTTACACCTGCGGAGTTATACTCCAGTCTGAAGAATATCGTAGTGATGAAATACCCAAATGCTTAACCAAGAAGAAATGTGTAGTGATTTGGCAACCCGCACACAATTGCATGGCAATAAATCTTGTCTATTTTAATTTGTTTATGTTTCTGTCCCCAAGGGTTAGATATTTCAAGGGTTCTATAGACAAGGGTTTTCCCTGTGCTATAGCTCTTTGATATACATGTGGGGTCCAACAATAGTACTCAACCCAATATCTCAGGGCACTAACTAACGATGATAGACCGTACCCTTAGCCACACTACCTGACTACCCAGGTACTAGAGAGTATCTTCCCGAGTGTTGTTCTCGATGACACTATAGCAGTTAGGCGGTCGATCGATTTATCTAAAGAGGGCTTCAGGTAATCTAGGTTGATCCATACACATGTGTTGTCTGATGTGCTTCCACTCGAAGGGGTACCAATAGGGGTTACAAGGGTGGCCAACAGATGTGCGCTTAAGTACCACTTGTATTTCCTATGTGTATGAATCCCTCAACCATGGGTTTATGCGCGTAACAACAGATCTTTGTGGCTTAAAGACACCAGAATACGTCTCTACCCTGGAAAAAAAATTAACCCACACTTTCTGTCGAGGAAAGTGCTCTGATACCACTTGTAATATACCAGATATAAAAAGTATGCAGAACAGAAATAAAATGCGAGAAATGGCAGAATAACAACAATATAACCAAAAAAATCACCACAATAGCACTGAAATGATATAAGAACAACAACAGAAATAACACTTTGATTCTGAAAGCAATGTTCACAGGCCTCTTCGAGGGGGCAACCTCCAATTGAGCAGCACTCTATTACAATATTATTCAAGCTAGGGTTCTCATATGCTCGACTCCTATTTATACTAAATATGTCTATTAAAGGAAGCATCTAGAGGAAGATCCTTATAAAAGCGGAAGCTTCTATTAGGTCTTCTTACATCCACCTTATTCTATTTTATTGAAAGGCCTTATTAATATTGACATTTATTGCATCCGAATATATTGTTCTACCTATGTGTAGGTTAGGACCCTAACATATATCCTCACAACAACGGATTATTTCATAAAATGGCAGGAAGTAGTAGCCTTAAAAAAAGGAATATTATGATGAGCTTATAATATTTCTTTAAAAAGATATTTTGGCCAGATTTGGGGTTCCAGAAAAATTCATTATAGATAATGGATAAATATTCATTGGGTCAAATTTTACTAAATTTTGTGGAGAATTTAGTATAATCATGAGACAATCATCAAACTATTATCCACAAGGAAATGGTTTGGTTGAATCTACCAATAAGAATTTGATCCAAATTCTTAAGAAGACAATCGATCTCAATCAAAAGCATTCGCATTTAAAATTGACAGATGCATTATGGGAAAGCATACTAACACCAAAGGACAACACCAAAAATTCCTCATATCCATTGGTGTATGAAAAAGAAGCAAGGATGTCAATTAATCTATAATTGAATGTGTTAACATATGTTGTGAACATCGAAGATGCAGAAGAACTCCCCTTTACAAAAATGATACAACCAGTTGATAAAATTGAAGGAACAATGAGTTGAAGCATTAAAGAAAATTAATCAAAGACAACAAATCATTAAGAAGTATTTTGATCATAGCACAACAATGAAAGACTTTCAAAAAGGACAACTTGTATTTTTACAAAACAAAGCAAAGGAAAATCCTTCTCTACAAACAAAATTTGAAGCACTATGGATTGGCCCATTCATTATTGAAAATATTTTGGGTTATAACTCCTACTTACTCAAACACATGAAAGGGACAGTACATATGTTGCCAGTTGTTGGAAGCAAACCAAAGTGGAAAGCAAGGTGATATTGGGAAAGAAGGCATGCACAAGGAAAGCGACAGTTGGAAGGAAGAACAACACGCGCGCATGCATGGAAGACCTAACGACTGTAGGGTTAGGGTTTTTGTAATATTTTGTATTGGTTGAAGAGCCAGAAACGTATAAATAGAGATACTTAGGTCTCATAAGGGTGTGACTTGGAGAGAGTAGTCGTTACTATAGAGAGAATTGTTGTAGCGAATCGAATGGTATGTAACAATTTGTTGTATGACCTACTTTTGTAAGTTGGTGAGTTAGAGAGGGTAGAGGAGGGTAGATCTTGAGGCTTAGATCGTAGGATGAGGAGCCTGGTGTGATCTAGTCTGCCTCATAACATATCTCGACACGATGGAGGAGAGTTGTAAAGCGCACTGCGCTATAATGAAAGAACGACGATAATAAGAGAGATAAGAGCCAAATCTTTGTGTATGTATCCCGGGGGGTGAACCACGGTAACAACTGTGTTATGTGATTGAATGCATGTATTTATTTATTGTCTCAATAGATATAGATGTGATAAATGAATGAGTTATTATATTTCTTGCATAAATCATGATGATGGTATAATGCGTTAATAAGTTATAGTAGCATTTACAATACACAGTCATCATATCTCTCACTCAATCCTAGGTTGTAAACACATGAGTATTGAAACCACCCATTAAGACTATCTCGGGTGAGATGATGCAGTGCACCATGTGCGTTGTGTTGCCTTCTAATTTACCAAGAGGGTCGATAGTTTTAGAGGCTTTGTTGGAAACCCAAATAGACATGAACCCTAGGTCAATAAACTTAGAAAGGATATAAGAAAATGATAACCAACAAATGGTTATGTTGTCATTGGTAGGAACAGAAGAGGATTGAGTAGATGAGATAAGTTGAAGGTCTATCGAAGGCAGATCAATAAAATATTAGGGCAGGGAGAAATGAGTCACTAGAAGGGACTGTTGAGACCATGGAATCCCACAAAGGAAGAGATTGAAAGCTGGCTAAGGATAAAAGAGTTGGAGTTTTCACAGAAAGACAACAAAAACGCTAGAATAACACTCCGCAAATATATTAAGATATATGTGTTTATTGATGTACACAAAGTCTTTTTCTGCGATTTTCCACATTTATTGCAGTAGTGGATACTAAGGTTGAAGGATAACCATGCAACGAACCAGATCCGACAGTTAGATTGGACCCGAGTACAGATTGAGCAGCTATAGCAAGTTAACAACAAATTCACTTGCGCAGTATACTTTTGGCTCGATAGTATTGTGGCAGGATTTATAACAGAGTTTGCAATAGATATAGAGAAGTTGTACAATGCAACAGAGCAAGAGTTTCTACGAGGACCTAGAGGAAGGTACATTATATCGTTGTATACTTCTATTAATATAATACTATATAACAAAGGCAAAATGTCAATGGAGTCAGACAGATAACTTCTCTGCATGCATGGGGGAAGGGTGGAAGCACTGACAGAAAGAGGATAAATTGAAGGAGGAAAGGATAAGGGAGAGAAGGAGGAACCCTTGGACCCGATCATGATGGATGACGACCAGATCAAGTGGATCTTGGCGACAGCTGGAAAGATGCGTAGCGAAGTACCCTACCAATACAAGGTGAATACCAAGAAGAGAGTCGTATCCGCGAGGGAAGGCTTGGCAAGTGACGAGGAAGAGGTAGAGGATATTTAGGTTGTGGAGAATATTGAGGAAATATTGTGCACAACATATGAGAGGAAGACAAGAGGTCCAAGAATGGAGAGAGAAGATAGAAATCCTATCCATATTAATGTCAGTGTGGAACCCATAAACCCATGTGCAACTAATACACCAAAGCGAACATCGTTGTTTAGACAACTGAAGTTTAGAAGAAGTCATATAGAAGGAAGTACGTCTACACAAGGAGCAACACCTAAAGGAGCCAGTTCATGTAGAACTAATCAAGTATCTACACCACGTGGAGGTAGTAGTTCAGCATTTAGAATGGCAGGACATGATCCCACCATTAGGTTACCATAATTTAAAGGAGAAGCGTTGGAGGATATGAAAAAACATTTGTTCATATGTGAGAATATTTGGGAAGAAAAACAAATTACAGAATAAGATACTAAAGTGGCACAACTAGCGATTACACTAAGGGATCACGCATTGGATTGGTATATGGGTTTATCTTCAAACAATCCACCAAAAAAATTGCAAACATCAATAAACTGTTCATAAATGAGTTCCAGAAGCCGATTTTAAAATATCAGTACATGAATGATATGATCAAAATTAGAAAAAAACCAGGAGAATCTGTCTGGGAGATTGACGAGAGATTCAAGCAACTGAAGGGGAAGTTGAAATATCTCATGATCGACATGCAACATAGGAACCTGTTTGTAAACTCACTACTCCCACACTTAAAATATCCATTGTGACAATAGAAGTTTCACACACAAGCAGAGGCTCTACAGGAAGCCCTACAACTGGAATAAAACTAGTACCAACAGACAGATCTAGCCATCGAAGAATTGGAGGATTTGAAGAACTTAACATTCCAACTTAACCAGAATAAAAGTAAAGACAAACGAGAAGTTGTTTGGTGTACTACATATAGGACAAAAGGACACCACAAGAACGAATTCCCAACATTCGTGCACTATATGGAAGCAGGAATGCCAAATCGGTTACCAACAGGAGGACTATTGTGAGAAATCTGCAAAAAACTGGGTCATGATCCATATCACTTCTCAATGATGCAGAAATACTAGACAGTCCCAAAGAGTTCATACTGCAACTTTTATAATACAGTGGGCCACGGTGATAAATATTGTAGAACTATGGATTTGATGCGAGAAAGGACATTGGATGCATATAGAGTGCAGGAAGAAATGATGACGGATAAGCCACATCACAATTTAACCAAGTTACAGCCCCATACAACACTGCGCAGCAACAGTATAATCCTACATAGAAACCATACAATATCGTGCAACCACAATACAACACAACACAACCTCAGTACAATACCACGCAGTATAATCGGGCACCTTAGTATAACGCATCGAGACGATATCAAGCAGGCTATAGAGGTGGAGGACGAATGAGAGGAGGCTTTGAATGAGGTAGAGGACCAGTGGTATGCCACAATTTCCAACCAGGACATTATCCAAGGGAATTTCCACTTCCACCAGCAACATGTATGTATTGTCATGCATCGGACCACAATACGAAAGAATGTTTGACATTATTAGTAAAGATTCAGGAAAAAATAAATCAGAACAACCAGAATATTCAAAGGATCTCATTCGAAGCAAGGGATGAAGGATGGAACATCAACATAGTCACTCGCGGAGGAGCTAAAACAAGGAACAATGCAGTCCAACAAGAGCCAGTGCAACACCAGTGGGTAAAGAAGAACGTCGAACCAAGGAAGCAATTCGACCCGCAGAATGAGAAGGATATATTTAAGCAAGCCCGACAAGAATTTTAGGAGGACACTACGATGACCTCAACCGCATAGAAAAACAAGGAAGCACCAGAATACGAGATTCCTTCGTTATTGGATCATACCAACGAGATGAAATCCATGGACAAGTAAGTACAATCAAAGGCTTTCTGCAATCATGTGTAAAAGTATTAAATGATCCATCATCTGTCAAAATATTGCAAAACATATTAGAAACATGTAGTATAGAAACAGAAGGAAAACTAGAACAAAAGATGATCAATCACCTACATACAAGGAGAAGAACAAGTAGGGCATTCAGACTGAATGCAAACATAGGAGATTTCAACATGGGACATATCATACTAGATCTAGGATCTGAAGTGAATGTATTACAAAAGAAAACATGGCAATGCATGGGAGATCCCACATTAGGATGTTCATTGGTTCAACTGAAACTAGAAAACCAACACAAAGTCCTACCAATTGGTAGATAGAAAGGAGTGGCAGTAGACCTGGATGGAGTGCGCACTAAAGTAGATTTTGAAGTCATTAAAATAGTGGACGGCACAACACCATATCCAACATTGCTTGGCTTGGATTGGGCGTTTGACAACCTGGCCATCATCAATTTGAAGACGCATAAAATGACATTTGAGTCAGATGAATACAGGGTCATCGTGCCATTAGACCCATCAGAAGGAGAAAGGTTTGTAGAACCTACTTGCTTAGACTTAAAGGAAATCAGTCAGTTGTACCAAACAATTGTGCACGATGAATATTACGTAAACCCAACTGTAGATGGAATACTCAGTTGGCGGAGCATTACTTCATGTGCAACAGACTTAGATATTGGTTTAGAGAACTGGAAACAAAGGCTACACGAAGTTTCCATGAGAAGATGTGCACGAATAGACCGCACATTAAGATGGGTAGGCACGGAAATAAGGGAACCACCCAGTTTCCACAGAATAAATGACCTGGAAATATTCTTGGCACAGTATGAAGATGAAGTTTCAAAGAATCAGAGACTCTTAGCACTTGATATAGTGCTCAAGGCCACACCTACAAGATGGTGGGGCGCATACAAAGAGACAATCACAGATTGGTACCAATGTAAGCGGTTACTGTGCATAAGGTTTGGTGTAGAACAGAGAGACAACAAGTAGCAGAAGTATGAGGGACAGGGGGCACCAGAAAAACACTTGGAGAAGTGTATAATGTTGTGGAAACTGACATCCCCAGAGGAATGGTCTCATCATTTTATACACACTCTAGAGGGCATACCAACAAACTGGTACATAGACCAGGAACTCCAAAAAGGAACGGCGACATGAATGGTATTGCAACAGAATTTCACAGTTACTTTCTCATTCGAGCATGAGAACCCTAACATAGACACAACTCTTAAAATAATAAGAGGGGTGATATTCATCAAGGAACTAGAACTCGAGCTCATAATAGAAGAGCAACAACAGAATAGACAGACAGTCAAGGAACTATTGTCATGTTACCATGTACATGAAGACGCACTAGAGGAAGACTATCCATGTGATACTCAGATCGAAGAAGCAGAAGGCAAAAGAGAAGTGGAAGGTCCACCTATAGAATCAGAATTTATTTTCATGTCGATTAAGGTCAAGAAAGTCAACATTGGGATAGCTGATAATCCCAAAATGGCCAACATTGGAGATTATTGGGATGAGCAAACAGTAGAGAGCATAACGGAGTTACTATGTGAGTATATCGACATGTTTCCCACAAAATTTATAGATATGAAGGGTATAGCAGGAGAGATAGGATAAATGAAGATACCACTCAGAGCCGAAGTGAGACCAATCAGACAACGACCATATAGATTGAACCTTATATATAAGCAGAAAGTCAAAGTTGAGATCGACATAATGCTCAAAGTCGAAATCATAGAACCAGTGGAAGAATCCAAATGGATAAGCCCGATGGTAGTTCAGGACAAGAAACAAGGAGGGATACGGATATGCGTCGACTTGAGGAATTTGAACGATGCATGCCTACATGACCCATTTCCTACACCTTTCACGGATGAAGTATTGGAGAACGTAGGAGGACACGAAACTTACTCATTCACTAATGGATTCTCAGGCTACCACCAGATCAAGATTAGCACAAGAAGATAGATATAAGACCACCTTTGTGATAGAATGGGGATCTTACCAGTACGCAATCATGTCGTTTGGACTGAAGAATGCACCAGCAATATTTTCCAGAGTAGTCATCGTTGCATTTAAGGAATTCATCCACCAGTTTTTAGAGGTATACTTAGATGATTGGGTAGTCTATAGTTTGTTGAAAGAACATGTAGAAGTCTTAAGGATGATGTTAGAAAGATGTAGGCAGTGCCAGATATCACTAAACATAAAAAAAATGTATATTCGGAACACTGTTTGGGATACTATTGGGCCATATAGTATGCAAATAAGGTTTACTACTAGACCCTACAAAGATTGTAGTAATCGTTAACTTGCTACCACCGAAAACAGTCCATTAGCTGAGAGCGACATTGGGACACAAAGGGTACTATAGGAAGTTCATCAAAGGATACGCACAGATTATCCTGCCAATGGAAAAACTATTAAGAAAAGATACAAAGTTTCAGTGGAACAACGAGGGTCAACATGGTCTGGATACCCTGAAGGAAAAGATGGTCACCGCGCCAATACTAGTATTTACAGACTGGGAGAAGACATTCCATGTACATGTATATGCATTCACCATAGCACTTGGAGCTATCTTGGCATAGCCATGGGTGGGGGATCTGGATCACCCCATAGCATTTGCAAGCAGAAAGTTATCAAAATCAAAGTAGAACTATAGCATGATAGAGAGAGAAGGTCTAACTATGGTCTACGCACTATAGAAGTTCAGACATTACTTATTGGGGAAACACTTTAATATGTTCATAGATCACTCAGCCCTTAAATACCTAGTCAACAAGCTAGTGTTGGGGGGGGGAATTTGTCGATGGTTACTATTGTTTCAAGAATTTGACTTTGAAATCATAATCAAGACAGGAAAACTGAATGCAGGACCTGACCACCTATCAAGGGTCACAAATGGAGAAGAACCTGGGAATTTATAAGACAACTTCCCAGACACACAGTTATTTTCAGTCCATATCGTTGATTAATACTTTGCAGATATCATTCAGTACTTGAAATAGGTACTGTGTCATAGAAGTATAATACTGCGCAGAAGACAAACCTGGTAGTTTGAGTTCCAGACTATCAACTGATCACGAGACACTTATACAAAATGGGTGCAGACAACATCTTGCGTAGATATGTGTTAGAACACGAAAGACCAAGAGTGTGAACAAAATCCCATGAGGGAATAGTAGGATGACATTATGCAGGAAAACCTACCGCACAGAAGGTATTACACGCAGGACTATGGTGGCCAACCATTCATAGAGACTCGAAGGAGTACTTCCAGAGATGTGATGTTTGTCAAAGGGTAGGTAAACCCGACAGAAGAAACGAGATGCCACTACGACAACAGGTAACTTTGCAGGCATTCGATAAATGGGCAATAGATTTTGTAGGACCAATAAACCCACCAACAAAAATAACAGGAGCAAGGTACATCATTACAGCGACAGAATACCTAATAAGATGGGTGGAAGCAACACTAGTGAAGGATTGCAGTGCAGAAACAACAACCAACTTCTTATTTGAACAAGTAATCACTTGATTTGGGTGCCCAAGAGTTTTAATGAGCGACCAAGGCACGCACTTCATCAACAGTACTATCAACGCAATGACTGAAGAGTTTGAAGTCCATCAACAGAAGATCACACCATATCATCCACAGGTAAATGGCACAGTAGAGGCATTTAACAAAATCTTGGAGAATGCACTGACAAAGATCTGTAATGTCAAAAGGGATGATTGGGACCTCAAAATACCGACAGTATTGTGGGCCTACAGGACTACGTGAAAATATTTGACAGGGCACACACCATTTAAACTGGTCTATGGCCAAGAAGCAGTGGTGCCATTAGAATTTCTAGTACCAAGCTTACGCGTAGCAGCAATTACACACATGATAAAGTGAGGTGTCGTACAGGAAAGACTAAATCAATTGATGACCATGGATGAAGATCAGATCCTAGAAGGATTTCACCAACAAGTTCATAAAGCAAGAGACAAATCTTGGCATGACAGACACATCAAGAAGAAAACTTTCAAAAAAGGAGATCTAGTATTGATGTATAACAGCAAATCCTTTTAGCACCCAAGAAAGCTTAGAATGCATGGGTTAGGACTGTACGAGGTAAAAATTGTCACAGGTGGAGGATTTGTACAGTTGAAATACTTACCAGGCGTAGAACTCAAAGGTATGATCAATGGGAGTCGACTGAAGTTGTACAAGGACAGTCGACCACCAACCACACAGTAAAAAAAAAAAAAAACAATATATTAAATAGTACCAACAGAAGCACAGTGTGTTGAAAGAAGAAAGAGCATGCACACTTAGGAATACAAAATCGACGAGGACAAGGCCAACGACCAGGTCAACAGGGGAAACAAGTGGGAAATGGAAAGACGACAAAAGTAGTACGAAATGACGAATTTATGCGGAATTGAGTGTTGGAAAGGACCGACGGGACGCCTCTTTAATCACGCCAACTGAAGACGATGAGGGAGAGTAATGGAAAGTATGAAGGAACCAGAGGTTCATTTAAGCTGTCATAATGGTAGCATCTTCAACAAGATTCATGTGATGCCCATACAAAACACGGACGCGGAATCAAACAAGTTATTGTGATACTGAAGAAGAAACAAAGAGCGAGAGCTCATATACATCACAAAGAAAAGCTCACAGAGGTTACAAAGAACATTTAAGCTCAACAAAAGTTCGACACTCACCACCATGGTACCACCAAAGCAAGCAGAAGCAAGCCAAACTGCCAGACAACCCAGAGTTAGAACTAGAGCACGGGTACAACTGGAAGAAGGCAAACAACAATGACTGGAGGTCATTAATGTCGACAAAATCCCATCACTAGATACAACAACGATGAACCCCACACCCGTGGTGGAAGAAAACCAATAGCCAATACTGGAGGGCATGAATGTAGATATTCCAGTAGAGGCACAGGAGCAACAGAACCAGGATGTAGAAACCATGAAGGAGGCACAACCAGAGAACATCGAAGCAACTCCGAGAGTTAATGGAATGGTGACGAATCAGGAAGCAGCAGTCGAGCCAGACGAATCCCAAACAACCATGTCAGACCACCCACCGGAAGGAATAGTAGAGCATGTCATGGGTTGGACAGAATGGTATTCTGAAGTACAAACGATGGCCATTGGAACCTCGAGCCATCCACTACTGAAGAAAGAGAAGTAGCAGGTACCTAGATCACCTCATAAGAAACCCATCACAGCCCTCATTTTGTCGTGTATACCATATGGCGTACAGGTGAAAATAGACTTGTTGGGTCACATTGAGATGCATAAATACTCAGACCATGATGTAGCAGACACAGTCAAGTTCCCATAATTTACAAAGAAATTATACTTACAGACTGTGGGAGTGAATGCAGTTGGGGAACCGATTGATCAACCACTCCAGTGGGCAACAGGATTAGAGAAAACAAGGATTTTGGGTCTACTCGATCTACCACACTTTGGTAGGGGATAGTATGCAAATGGTTGTGTCAAACAATTGATGGAATTTACACATGGCGGGGACATATGGTTGGACAAGCTCGTCTCAACAGACGTAGAGATCATTGCGCACATCACAGGGGTTTCCATCCCGGGGCATGGATCCTACATAGTTTCTCGATGATAATACAAAGGAGAAATCACTTGCAGGGGAGATGACTAAGAAATACGGTATTGACAGGGGAAATGAGGAATCATTATCAATAGAATCAATGATGTTTCAACACAAATGGCTGCAAAAATATTGGCCAGAAAAATACTACGAAAATGTTGCAGGGAGGAAGTTCCCGCCGAGGTCGTCGCAATTGCAGCTCAGTGTGTCGAGGGCACCACAGTTAGCTGGGCACCTTATCTGTTGAATTTTTTTGTGTATGACTACAAGGATGCGCAGGATCTAGGAACAAAATTTCACTACTCATGGATACTCATGTTGATATCTATCATGGGATGGAAGGAACCGAGCTACACATTCTTCAGCACTAGACCCAAGCCAAATTGTGGAGCAAGGTATTTATCACTTGGTGTCACGTAGGATGTTAAGCGCAATAAAATGAACGCAATTGTATTCGAAGGATACTTTCGTGACCCACATGAGGCCATCTCCAACATGTGGAGAATAACACCACAAGTTATCGCATAGTACCGGGACATCGCCAACTTCAATTCCACATGACACGCGATGTGGATATAGGCATGGAAGGACCCCAATAAGCAGTGGCTACAAATGCACTAATGTATCATGGAAGGCAACATTGATATGGTCATCAATGATTGGGAGGATGAATGGAACATTCCATTCCTCACCCAAGAAATACCTGCAAAGATAGCAGGAGAAGAAATAGGGCAGGAAGAAACATAGCCTTAAGAAGTCCCATTGCCCAAGAAATGAAGGATGGGCCAAACAAAAAAAAACAAACCAACGAAGGGACAGCTAAAACAGGAACCCAGAAGGGGAAGAAGAACAATACACAGTCGACCCAAGAACAACAAAAACAGGCCGAGGAAGCACAGGGGACTACACCAAGCCCCAACCCACAAGAACCAGACCTGAATAAGTGACCAACCACTCAAATGCGAGGCACGCGCAATAAAATGAAGGAATGGAGAACACCCCCAGATTATATGATCACGGAGGATGATGTAGAGATGATAGCCCGAAGGGTTCAGGATTGTATATCCGAGGATTTTGACAATGTCATGCACCACAAGGACAGAATTCAAGAGGATATGGTAGACATGCGATAATTCCTCAAGAATATCGGGGAAGCACATACAGTAGGCGCATGGGAACAGGGCCATTAGCATCACGAACAGGAGAAGGACCGGAAGAATGTGAGCGAGACACAGTCCACACAATACCGCAGCCGAACGCAACATTCCACATTACACCCAGTATGTTTCGCATGGATGAGATCGTGGGGCAGACACCCCTAAAGGAATTAGCCCAAATCCAACTGGTATTGCCGCAGATACCATCCAAGGCTCTACACAAATTGCAGGTTAGTGTTTCCCAAGAGGTACAGTCTCGTGCATGCATAGACTTAACCGAAATGTAGCAGGCGAAGGAGAAGCAGGATGCACTGGAAATAATATGTGAGCAGGCTAAGTTCAAGACCCAAGAGGAAAGGGAGCACATGAATGGATTGGAGTAGAAAGTGGCAGGAACTTATGAAAATATTCCACAAACAGCGCAGAGGGACATACTCACAGCAATAGAGAAGATTTATCAGATTGCATAGGCAATCAATAAATATCAAAAGGAGATCGAGAATCTTCACGAGAAGCTCACACCTACCACTCCACCATAAGTAAGGGAGCAAAGGAAGCAAGAGGCAACAGAGAAGTTGTAGGAGATAGATCAATAGGTATGCGCAACAATAGACTTGTTCAAGGAAGCACCACAGTTGTGGGTAAAGTTAGAAGAAGATCAGCAAGTCCAACAGTGCAACAAGGAAGAATAAAGGATAAGCGCAAATATCCAAGACCTCAAGCAGAGGAAAAAGACAATGGCCATCATGGAGTGCGTCAAAGGGGCGCAGGATATGAAGAAACTGTAGGTAGAACTCACCACTGTACAAACATCGAAAAAGGAGCGTCAGGATCAAATGGAACCACTCCAAGAGCGAGTAGAAGAAGTCATCGCACAGGAAAAGAAATCCAAGACACTGATAGCACAGACCCAGGTAGAATGCGTTGGATTGATCAACGACAAAATTGCAATCTAGATAGTAGACACACTCAAGGAGAAGACCACGCAGGTGAAAACACAAGCATCAGAGCTTAAGAAGAATTTCCAGGTGATCAATAGGGAGATCGACGAAGCACACAAAGGTTAAGTGACTTGGGACAAGCCACATGTCAATGTTGGGGGCCTGTTGGAAGCAAACCAAAGTGGAAAGAAAGGCGATTTTGGGAAAGAAGGCATGCGCAAGGAAAGCGACAGATGGGAGGAAGAACAACATGTGTGCATGCATGGAAGACCTAACAACGGTAGGGTTAGGTTTTTTGTAATATTTTGTAATGTATGAAGAGCCATAAATGTATAAATAGAGATAATTAGGTCTCATAAGGGTGTGACTTGGAGAGAGTAGTCATTAATATAGAGAGAATTGTTGTAGCGAATCAAATGGTATGTAATATTTTGATGTATGACCTACTTTTGTAAGCTAGTGAGCTAGAGAGGCTAGAGGAGGGTAGATCTTGAGGGTTAGATCACAGTATGAGGAGCTTGGTGTGATCTAGTCCACCTCATAACAGATCTTGACCCAACAGAGGAGAGTTGTAAAGTGCACGGAGTTGTAATGATAGAACAGCGATAATAAGAGAGCTAAGAGCCAAATATTTGTGGACATAGCCCAAGGGGGGTGAACCATAGTAACAACTTTGTTATTTGATTGATGCATGTATTTATTTATTGTCTCAATAGATATAGATGTGCTAAATGAATGAGTTATTATATTTCTTTCATAAATCGTGATGATGGTATAATGCGTTAATAAGTTACAGTAGAATTCACAATACACAGTCATCAGATCTCTCACTCAATCTTAGGCTATAAACACATGAGTATTGCAGCCACCCATTAAGGCTATCTCGGGTGAGACAATGCAGTGCACCTTGTGCGTTGTGTTTCCTTATGGTTTAATAGGAGGGCCGACAGTTTTAGAGGCTTTGTTGGAAACCTGAAAAGACATGAAACCTAGGTCAATAAACTAAGAAAAGGATAAGAAACTCTAATCAATGGCCAATATCTTAAAAGTTTATTTGCTTGATCATTTCTCCTCTTACATGTACATAGTATTTCCCTTTTTCTTCTTATACTTTTTCATTTATTTTCCTTTTCCTGCATTGATTCCATGTCCAATGGTTGAGATTATGGGTTCTCAGTGACCCATAGGGGGTACCTGTCCCATAGTTGGAGCTAGTTGTTGACTTGTATATAACTTAGTCATACCCTTTTATTCTTTTCTTTACTTAGAAAAGTTATTATTTCATAGCGGGTTCACAAGTCTCTTTATCAAAGTTCTACATCACACAAATTCCACTTTCATTCCTCGACCACCTATATATTTCACCATGACTTAGTCAATTTTCAAATTTATTCTCATATAACAGCAGGTTTGTGGGTTAGCAGACTCGCGAATGTGCCCCTTTTTCTTTTTCTATAGTTTGTTTTCTCCGTCATTACTAAAATGAACACTATCTTTCGCGATCTACATTTAACTCTCTACTTAGTTTTTTCTCGTTATCTCATGTCACGACAGGTTCGCGGGTATTTAAGTTTTGTAATTCTCTACTATATGCAAGTTTGATCGATCGATCATAACACTTGGTATTTTTCTCCACTCTCATCATTAAACAATACTTAGCTGAATTTTGAGTCGTGGCGGGTTCACTGCTTGGTATTTCCTTTTTCTTCTATGTCCACTTCCTCATTGTAATGTATGTGTTTCCTTTGTCATTTTCCCCAAGACTTATTTAATGCTAAATCCTACAGAAGATAACTACTAATTAATTTTGAAAAGATTGTTAGCAATAACATATTTCTCGAGGTAATTTCCATTTACTTCATATTAACTAATTAATCGAAAAAAGGTTTTTAGTTGTATTACCAAGAAAGGTTTATTTTTAAATCAATGTCCAAAGGATATTTACAAGAGTCCCCCAACTTCACCAAAAGGGCTATCATAAGACAATAGTTATGTGGATACATTCTAAACTTGTTTGTCCAAGAAGACCAGGACTTTCACTAGTCAAGATATTATTGGTATTACTCGTCACTTCCTTTGTGTTACACATTATTTTGGCCTTAGTCATGACAAATTGATGTTGTACCTCTATCCTTCATCATTTGAAGTAGTGTTTCCATAATCCCTGAAGAGGTTGGAAGAATAACCTTTCTTGGAAGCATGAAATCCCTTGAAAAATCTTTTTTTATAAAAGTGTCGCATGTTGCACCACTGTAGGGTGTGACACTCTCAAGTGTCGCATGTTGCACCACTACAGGGTGAGACAGTGTCACATGTTGCTAGTTCACAGGGTGCGACATTGTTTAAAAAAGGGACAAATGAAGAAATTTGTGAAGTTTCTAGAAAGAGATGCTTCGAGGATGACTTGTCCTCTGATTGGTTTGGATCTCACCTGTATTCCTGATCTAGTGGGATCCTAAACCTCTCATCCTAATCTTCTCATCCCTTCCTCTTCAATATATAAATGGAGGCATCTCTCATGGAGAAAGGTTAAGATCAATGAAAGGTCAAGAAGAGCTAAAGGGATGAAAGAATATTAAGAAGACTGAGGCTTGATTCAGCCTAATTTGGGTCAAGATACCAAACCTATGGTGTTATAACTCATGGAAGAAAAGTCTGTGTGTTGAAATAATGAATCATTTGGAGGGACTTCACAACATCAAGGCTTTGGTTGTAATCTCTTCCATTATCATTAATGCAGTAACATATTTTCTTTCCCACAAAGGTTGTCTATATTTGATTATCTTTGTTGCATTTCTCCTTGATCATTTGCATAGGTTGTATCAAATTATACTTGTTTCTTTCACCTTTGTTGGCTTGTGTTTCTTGCATGTTATCGTACATAAGTCTCATGATAAATCATCTTGAAGATACAACTAGCGAGGACAACCTTCGATTGCAAGGTATAAATCCTTCGCTAATTGGTAATTCGATTGTATCAACCTAGATAAAGTTTTGTGTTTTGTTTGTTTTGTTCTAGTCTTGGTTTTCGAGTCTAGGGAGATCATTCTGTGTCCACATAGACCAATTTATCCGATAACAAAATTGGTGACTCCACTGGGGACATTTCCTTTAGATTTATTCTCTTATCCTTGCTACCTTGCATTGTTTTAGATCTTTGAGTCTTCACCTGACACTGTGTGATTAGTCAACCCTGAAATTCATTGGAAATCTTCTTCATTTTTTTGTTTTTTCCAATATTGTCTTAATTGTCACACCCTTCCTTTGAGAACCAGTGAAACATTGTCACACTCTCCATAGTTTGTAGCCTACAACACTCTAGATTTTCGCTTTGTGTGCCATAGTAGCCTCTGACATTTGTTGGAAAATTGAATTTTATTTGAATAGTTCCTGCCCAGGTCTCAAATCTGACCTTTGTTGCGAATCTTAGGTTTTCTTTATAGTCTTCTTAACATTCTTAGAGCCTTTTTTTATCATTGTTTTAATTTATTCATGATTGCTTGGCTTTGTCTTTGGTAATTTTTTGCCTATATCTGAAAGAGGTATAATCTCTTAGCCTGGTCTTTGAGTGTCTCTCAGTTGGCTCTTAATTGCTTTTGTCAAAGTGTTTTATTGAATGGTTTTCTCTTATATTTTTTGTTAAGTCTTTTGTTTTCAAAAAAAAAAACTAAGATCTTTTATCTTTTCCTTTGCATTTGGAATATATTTGTAGTTTTGGAAATATCACTATGAAATTTTTTGTATATTTTTGTTGTGTCCTTAATTGTGGATGTGTATTTTCCCTTGAAGAATCTTTTGCTTCTTTCATTGCAAACTTTCATATTAATTAAAAAAGAAAGAACTTAAGTAGAATTACGTTCATTTGCATTTTTAAATCAAGAGGAAAAATCTTGTGCATTTAGACTTTTAGGATGAATTAGAATCATTAAGTCATTGATTGTTTTGTGAAAATATTGGGATCTTTCTTGAAAAGAATTGCATTTTGAGTTTTGTGTTTCAAAAGAAAAGTACCTTCTCTCTCTCATGTAATTAGGAGTCATCGAATGAAAATT